>VZTL01042967.1:53840-78109 GCA_013400535.1 Scopus umbretta
AAAGCAGCCCATCAGGCAGCAAGCACCAGCAAGTCGGTGCTGTCGGTCCCCTGTCTGCTCCATGCCCAGCAGGAGCAGACTGGGGAGGACGCAGCGGTCATCCCAACACGGGCACAGCTCCGACAAGATTGGTACCACTCCCCAGCACGCTCACACCCCACCGGAGCCTGGTCCAGCCCCACAACCTGCATCATCCTTTCCCATTGCTGAACCTGTGGCGAGACAGTTTAGTTTCTGCTATGGAGAGTGAGCCGAGCCAGAGCCAACTGAAGTAGGGAAAAGAAAATACGGCCCCGAGTGAGATGTCCTCTCCCAGACCAAGGTTTAACCACATAGGGGTTATTAAAGGACACTGTGCTTACGCCAAGGTGAATTTCATCCCTCCAGTGGGAGACCTGCTTTTTAATCCAGCATCTTCCCCTCCCTCCTTCTCCTGCCATGACTTTCACTCCCTCCCACATTCTTCCGTTTTGATTGTGTTTGTGCAACTGCACAATATTCTCCTCTCCTGGAGGTGAAAGAGCACAAAATACCCTGGCATGTAAAACCCTGAGATTTTTCCCTTCCTCCCAAGTGCATCCCTGACTCAAGCCCAGGTCTTATCCTGCAGCTGCCTGTTTCCGTGCTGTCATTGCCTTGTGTTTCCCCACCAAGCCAATTCAAAGAGTCTGAAAACAGCAGCACAGCTCCACAACATCAAGGAGATAGGATTAGATCTAATCTTGTTTATCAGCACAATTAAGGCTCTCATTCAATCTTCTTCTTCCCAGACTCCAGAGGAAGAAAGGAAAGATCCAAAGCACTTGGCAACTCTGAAGAGGAATTAAAAGTTCACATCAAAGTCACGGCAGTCAGGACGAGTGTCACAAATCAGCAATATCCATTTCAACTAGAAATCCGTTGTTTTCTTTTGTATACAAAAAAGGCAAAAAAAAATATATATACCCGTATCAAACTCTTGCATTAGACAACCCTCCAGGCCCACCCCTGAAACGGCTGCAGCAGCACGTAAAAAAACAGCTTTCCAACAGCACCAAACGAGCATGAGGTAACATGAAAGGCACTGTCTCAGAATTCAAAGTCCTCGTCGGCCATGTCGATCGCCCAGGCAAACTTCTCCCTCTGCGTCTTGTTGTAGATCTTCTCGATGGGCACGCCAAACTTCTTGCACCTGTACAGACCACAGGACAGCCGTGGGGATGTGCTACCCATCCCGCTCTGCTCCCACCACAGCAGTCCTCTCTGCTCAGGCTGTGGCATCTTTTACCCATGCAAACTCTTTAGCCCCACGCTCCTTAAGAAGTGACCCTTATGGCAGTGTCCATAATGATGTGCAAAGTGTCCCCCTTCTTGCCTGGAACCCCGAAGGGACATCCTGCAAACAGTTACTTGCAGCAAGGGAAGCCTCAGCTTTGGACTTTGCTCACCTCTCCCAACACGTTCAGAGCTTGGACAAGTTTCTCTGGCCAAAGTTTATTCCTTTTCCTCCCAAAGGCTCGGGGCGCTGGCATGTGTTTATCCCCCTCCCCAAGCAGGGCTAGGTGACCTGCACATCTCCAGAGGAGCATCTGCCCCACAGTATGCCCAAGACTTACCAGGCTATGCTAATCCTGGGGTCCAGGTAATTCAGCTTGGACGTGCCCAGAGCTATCTGCTTGTTCTCCTCCTTGTCTGTAGCTTGGACATTCAGCTTGGCCAGCTGCTCTTCGAGCCGCTTCAACAGCTTCTTTTTCTTCTCCACATTGCTGAGGGCAGAGGAAGAGCAACACAGACAGCATATTAAAGGGGAAAAAAACATAGCAGATGTGAAATACAGAGCAGTTCTCTATCTGCTGCTGCCCGGAAGCGTGATGTGAAGCCAATGAGCTTCAGCTCAGAGTAGTCTCTACACTCACCTTAAGTCCTACAAGGCCTGAGCCTAGAAATACTCAAAAATGGCAAAGTGGAAGAAGCCATTCAGCATTAACCTATTTCAAGTACTTTAACCTGATAAGACACTTTTGGGCTTTGGTTTTATTTAAATGATTATTACCAAAGTTGGACAAGCACAAAAGCCAGCACCCGGCAGAGACCATCTCCTCAAATTCAGGCTCCGTGAGCAGCAGCCATCTCTGACAACCTGCTCTGCATCTCAGCAACACAAGGCACGAGCGGAAAGCAAGAAACTCTGGAGTACAAAGATACAAGCCTTGTTTCTCTCCTGTAACCTCCTCCTGTCTTTGGGCAAGTCCCGTTTGGGCTTTGGGAGGGAGGAGCAAGTTTGAACAGACCCCATGCAATGACTGCTGCGGAACCCAGACAAGCTGCGTGCCACCACTCAAGTGTCCCAGGCCTCAGGGCTAGTTTGTGTATCCCCTGGTCTGACCTCAAGCTAGGCATCTGTTGCACCATGGCACTGGCAGGATAACTCCAAGACAGCAGCTTGTGTTGAAGTCTGAGCATTCAGAGAGATGTGCCCTACCCCAGAGGAACCTCCCTGAAGGAGCTCTTTCCAGTCCTGCTGTTGCAAGGAGCCATCCACAAGACCTCCGCCCATCTGCCAGGCTGCCATAAGCCAGGAGGCACCTGGTACCCAACAAGGGCACGTCAGTTCTGCTGAGGTGTGCGTAGGGTGTTGGACCACACCATTCCCATCCACAGGCCCTCTGCACAGAGATCCCTCTGCAAAAGAGCATCGTAAGGAAGCGTCACTCACGCTTCTGCTTTAGCATCTTTTGTGTCTTTGAACTCATCTTCTGCTTTTTTCAGCTCTTGCCGGGCTTCCTCCACCTGTTGCTTCTTGGCATCGATCTGTGAAGGTAAATACAGAGTCAGCCCATGCCTCTGTCCTCCCTGGAGGTTTCAGCTGCCTCCCTCTTTCCTTTTCCTTTGCCACACCACTCCTCAATTTCCCACCAGCTCTACTCCAGTCTTAACAACTCGCTCCTGCAGCACCTGCTGGAGCTCAAGTATTTCTTAGCATCTTGCATAAGGTCCCCACAGTGCTGATGCCAGAAACATTTGCAGCTCTGATCTGTTCATCTTTTGCAACTCCCCAAGACTGCCTGGCTCGGGACAGTGCTGGAGCCCACTGCAAAGTCCCAAGCTCACCAGTAGAGTGTGAACAAAAGTTCAGGACAATTAAAAGTGGTAGTTTGAGGTATTTCCATAGCAGGCCCGTGAAATTTTAGCTGGTCCTCCTGCAAACAGCCAGACAGGAAAGCCAGTTTCCCCGGTCCCGAGCCAACCGTATCAAAGCTGTGCCATTGCAAAAGGCACCCAGCTTGATCTGAAGACACGAAGTGATGGAGAACAAACTCTGTGCCAAGTGCGCTTTGTCCAGCATTTGAGTTTACCCCATCCATCTCCACCCCTGGGTTGCTGATGTCTCTGGACTGATTCAAAAAAAGCAACTATTCCTGGTTTATTCCCTGCCACACGCTTTAAGCATCGTGTTATTACAAAGATCAGAGCTGAGATCAGGTCTGGAGGCTCTCAGATCGGTCTGTCTCACCTTGGTCTGGAGGTTTTGCATAGACTTCTCAAAGGTTTTCGGTGTAGACCTCTGATGGTTGCACAGGATGGCCACAGCTCGGTTAGCCCGGTTGTAGGAGAGGAGCTTTCCCGCAACATTATCTTCAGCTGGAAATAAATGGAAGCATCACTATGTCTGCTTCCTAGGAGTCGAGGAAGGCAGGAAAAAGACCAGAACGACAGCAAGTTGTTTGCCTTTCCCATCCTTTCTCAGGGGAGAGCAATACTGGTTGTGGAAATTGGTGAAGGACGCTTGAGCATCACTGAATCTGATACTGTGCCTCATCACTCATATATCCAAGGCAGGCAAAAATAATGCCATGAACCAGCAATGCAAGGAAGGGGGAAAAAGAAATATTCCCATCTTGGCTCTCAGTTAGTCAGGCTATCAGCGAGCAGCTAACTATTTCTCACTTAACATGGTCCCCAACCTGCTGCATGCCCACAGAAGTTACAATCTACCCTACAACATGGTGCATCACCTGCCAAGGAGGGGCAGGCAGTTTTAGGGACCCCAAGGCAACAGATGGACATCACTGAGGCCCACTGACTGCACGATGCAGCTGATGATACCACAAACACTGTTAACTCACAGTTAGTGAGTGCCTTGAGCTGCTCCTGCAGGGTAATGGAGGCATTGTAGGTCCTGAACACTTTGGCACTCAAACCATCCATCAGACTCTGGAGATGTCTGTTCAAGATGGATGTCTGGAGGAAGGAAGATAGGTCAACATGAGGGGTGGGTGGGTGGAAGAGAACAAGCAGAAGCCAGGACAATAAAATGCTCTTTTTCAGACCATCTTCTGCCTAAGCAACCGAATTAGGCATGAAAAAAAGTCTCCCGTAGCTTGCAGATCTACTTGTTGGGTCAGGCCCTCATCTACCAAAAACTGGCACAAATCCCACCTAAACCCACAAAGAATTTCTCTGGAAGTCAACAATTTCTGCCCACCTACATCCAAGAGGACACATCTTACATCCCGTATCACATCTCTTGTATATCACATCCGATATCTGTGTTCCACAGAGCGCATGGGGCTGCAGTTGGACTGGAAACAGAAAATGCTAGGAAGAGTCATCTGGAGTTTGGAGGAAGCCTTACGTGTACTAAGAAAGCCTATCACAGATATATCCTATATAACCACAGAGGAGCAGCCTCTTCAGAGGAAAGATGGGCAAGGAGCTTTGTAGGGGATCCAGGCAGAGGGGGAGCATGGGTGGCAGCATATCCCATATCGAGGAAGAGGAGGGAGGAGGTTTTTGCGGAGGAGTAGCTCAGGAGGGAAGGCTGCAGCACATCTCTCCAGCATCCCTGTGCTCCGGCAGCCTCTCGCACTTCTGCTGAGCCCCAGAGAGGTGTGAAAACTTCAAACAGCTGAGGTTTGACACCTCCAGCAATGCCCCAAGCGACACGTGTGTGGGCAGGCTTTCCCAGGCTAAAAAAAAAACCCAAGCAGATGAGTTAGAGGAAGGAAGGAGCAGAGCACCATCTCCTTAGCAGGAACATTGGTTACTTGTGGGTTCAGGCAGGAGCCAAGCCTGCATTCAGAGAAGCAGAGATGCTATCAGTGCAGAAGGATAGAAAAAACCAACACATCACAGCATCCCCACAGGGCGTTCAAACAGTGACAAGTGGTGTTTCTTGAGGGGAGATAGTTAGAACCAGGGTAAGGGATGACACTGATGCAGGACCACAGCCTGGGAGCCTGCAGGCTGGATAGGGGTATCATGGGTTAGCTTCTACTCCCTCTGGGCCACCAGTGCTATTTCAAAAGCTTAGAAGAAGTGACAACTCACATTGAGCCTGTCAAAGAGGTCATCTGCTGGGTCCTTGTTCTTCATGAACAGCTGTAGGTTCTTGAACACCTGAAGAGAAGGAAAGGACAGCCCTGGTCAGGGACAAGGAGCAAGCTGTTCCCAGACATCTCTCTCATCTCCATCTGCCTCCTCATCCAGATACGCTCCGATTCATTCTCGTGTAGTACGCATCCTACCACACCACTAACCTTCTCAACTTCAAGGGCTGCCACTAGGACCTCGAAGCTACTGGTGCCACAGGCTGTTTTACACCCATCTCTGCTATCTCTGGCACTCTGCTTTCCCCACAAACACCATTAAAATATTCTAACATTTAGAGCAAAAAATAAAATATCAACGAGGACAGCTCAAGTCCTAACGCCCACCAGTCAACTGAGGATGCTCCAGCAGGAGGCAGGATTTCTCTCTCATGGTTCATAGGCTAGAACAACCTTGAAAGCCCTATCCCAAAGTTCCTCCCCCTTCTCCGGGCCAGGGTCAGCATATGTGCGTCCTCCTCACCCAGAACTGTTGCATCTCACACACATGCTGCTACCATTGTGTTAAAGCACAGGAGGTATCTTTGCAGTGGATTTCAAATGCAGATTTGGGACTGATGACCACTGAGTGCACCCAGCTAACCCTGCACCAACTTGCCACGCCAGCCACTGCCTCCATTTCTGCCCCACTCACCAGCTTCTCCACTGACACTTTGTTGTAGTAACGGATCGAGTCTTTCCCAAGGAAGTCAAACTCCACCACGTGCTCCTGCCCATCCAGCTTGGGGTGCAGCTTGATGTGCTCCACGCGCAGGGAGCAGCAGCCAACTGTGTCCGCAGTCTCCCCTTCCTCCTTCTCGTTGCCAGCTCGCAGGGCCAGCTGGAAGGAGACAGCAAGTCATCCATCCCAGCCCACCACAATTTCCCTTTTCAAGGTTAAAAGAAAAAAAAAAAGAGCTCTCTCAGGACAGTGCCTCACTGAATGTGTGCTGGGACCCTGGTAGAAACCAAGAACTGACTGGTTCCAGCAGAAGATTATTTCACTGCTCTAATAAACCTTAAAATATCCCCCCCCAGAATAGCTATCCAGCTGTCCAGCGAGGCCTTTGCCATCAGAGACACACATGCTGGTGGAGTCCAGGAAGGACAGTACAGCTCCTACATTGCCACACAACTGGGTCTTCACACGAGCATCAGCAGATAGGAGGAGTCACCATCCTCCATGATCATTGCCAGATGCCTCATGAATAGCAACCCTGGCTAGTACAACCAGCAGACACCAGAAAAAAAAAAAACAAACTACAGGGTGGGGTGGATCAGGTAAGCTAAATCCCAGCCTCAACAGGGATGGGGGACCTGGCGGCCAGGGTGAGGCCACAGGTACCTTATCAATAAAGTAGAGGGCCACTGCTCTTTGCCGCTTCTTCATCTCCTTGGACTTCCAGTCGGCTCGGTACTGAGCACGGATTTTGTGGACAACATCCTTTAAGCGCCGGGCTACCTCGTACTTCTGCCAGTCTTTCTCCCCCTGGAAAGAGAGGCCAAGACCCAGTGCCCCATCTTCTTTCCACCCCTACCAGTCAGACCCTTTACTGGGAACACCTCCAGCAACTAAATACTGCTCAGAGCCCTTTGTTTTCTTAAGAAAAAAAATCCATCGAGTGGAAAAAAACAAAGCAGGAACATCTCATCTAGGGTTTCTGTGCCCTCTGCTGGCTGTGCTGGACCTGGATCCTGGCCAAGTCTGAGCTGCTTGTAGTCTGGAGGTGCCCTCCACCAGCTAGCACAGAGCAAGTGAGGAGTCAAGCATTTGCACGGCCATGGCTGCTGCTGCTTGGACACCACCAACATGGACTGACATGATGCACTTGCTCAGTTGTGCCCAACTTGCACACAGTTTCCTTATTTACTTTGAGGAGTGGAAATAGCTTTAAATCTCCTTTCCCTCCCCACGGTGTTCACTCCCTCCACCCCATGGCACTACAGATGGTGATCCCACCTCCCCCTGCCCTCCATTTACTGGCATAAATGAATTCAATCCCATAGACTCTGGTCCCTGTGGACCCTTCTCTGCCTCTGCCTGGCTTTCAGTAGCCTTCCTTGGACACACATGAGCAGCACAGCACAGGGATGGCTCTGCCAGTGGCAATCCATGCCCTGGAATCAGCTCGATGCTTAACAGTCATCTCTGTCCTTTTCCCTTCACCGCCCAATGGCATACCAATTATTTTAGTTTACTCCCCTTTTTTGGGGGGAAGTACATTTTTGTTGACATGCCACATCTCTGCTTTCCCCGATCTTTCCACCTGGCAAAAAGCCACTGACCCAACAAGCAACAGCTCTGCCTGAACAGCAGCATCTCTCCAACCTTCAGCTTGGAGCTGGGGTTCAGCATGATGTACTTCAAAGTGTTCTGGATGTTTTCCGTCCACGAGGCCAGCCAGGTAACCGTGTTGTCAAAGCGCACCTCCTTCCACTTGTGCCCTTCTGGTGGCTCGGGGATCTTGGAGTCCCTGCAGGCAGAGCAGGGTTACAACCCTCAGACCATGAAGGAAAAGAAACAGGAACAAGTCATCAGCTCACCTGCTTCTCCACAGTGAGCCAATGACAGTCAACGCATTGCAGCATTACTTACAGAAAACACACAGCCCACCCAAAATTGCGCCACAACACAATCGGGTCTTTATGCCTTGAATGCTGAGGACAATGAGAGAACTTGCTGGGCTGGTGGAGAGTGTTTTGAATCAAGGCCACCAGGTCTTCATATGTATGGTTTAAGACCAAGCCAACTGACATAACTTAGAGGGCAAACACTTTTAACCCCATCACTATTTCTCCTCCCTCCAGTGAGGACCCTGATTCTTCCAGCCAGCGCAGGGGACCCATAAAATGAGGAAGAATGGCTTGTCTGGAAGAAGAGTACAGGAGAAGGAGTAGAGCTGTCCCTTTTTCCAGAGAGGCCATAGGAGCACTACAGCGTTTGCAGTTGATGTCGGGTGAACAGTGCAGGCACCAGTGAGAGGTGGTAGCTGCTGAACAGCTTCCTTGGCCACTGTACATCCACAGAGAAACTGAAAGCCAGACCTAACTGCCAAGCAGTTATTTGGAGGCGACCAGGAAGGTGACAGAAGGAATCCGGTGAGTTCAAGCCTGAGAGCGTGCTGTAGGAGATAACAAAATCCCACAGCAACTTGGGGCAGAAGAGATGTGCCGTTTACCCCAGTCCAAAAAGCAGTTCAGCTTTTGGGAGCTCAGCTCTTCCCATGGCAACTCACTTGCTGCAGTTGATGACAACATCTTCTGGCATGATTCTCTTCTTCAGCATGCCCATTTTGGGGTGGTCACCACGTCCACGGAACAGCCCCGGTGGCTCAGTTTTGAAGTTGCCTATCTTCTCCCGGTGCCCATCCAGGATGCAGTACCCATACTCCTCCTGGATCTTATCTGCCTCCTCCTTCAGTTTCTGAAACAAGCACCCACCATCATCACCCCATCAAGATGAAACCAAAACTCCATGACTCATGCCTGCCTACCTCTACCCTCCTTTATCCCTAGAGAAAGCAAGGCTGGAAAGGCAGAGCTCAAAGTGTTGGAGGAAGAGGTGAGCATGGGTCCAAGACCACTCCCCAAAAAAATGGCTCATCTCCACCCGCTTTGCAAACCCTCACAGTGATGCTGTCCCAGCATGATATGCTGATGGAACAAGCCTGTGTGCCACCAGACCCTTAGCAAGATCCACCAGCCTCTGGACAGGGCAGGACCCCAAACCATGGTCCGAAGACGACTGGTATCCTGCAAAGCCATGAAACATGCAGCATCTGCAGATAAACTTAATGAAGAGAGGTGTAATGGTCGTGGAGACAGAGCTGGTCCAAAGGCCAAAGAGGTCCCAGGTCGGGGCACAACACCAGGAAAGGAGACAAGCAGGAGCAGAAATACCCCCAGCTGGTCCCAAAACATATCAGCCAGCCCCAGATGTCACAGGAAACAGTCCTCACCTGCTTCTCCTCTTTGGAGAGTGCTTTCCGTGCCTCACTTTTGTCCACGAAGTACTTGTGGATCTCCCTGAAGTCGCACTTGTCCAGGTCCTTGATTATCTTCTGCTCCTTCGAGGTCATCTCCTGAGCAAGGTACGAGAGGGGCTGGGTAAAGCCAGGAGGCAAAACCAACTCCGCACAGAGCTGCTGACTGTGCCTCTCTTTCACAGGAAAGGAAATAGAGACCCACATGCCAGTTCTTCAGAACAATGGGGCACATAAACTTGCCCTAGTAGGGGCCTTGCTTTTGTCTGGGGACTGAGCCATGGTGCTGAGGGACCATGACGTTAATCCTTCAGAGGGACTCATGCCCCAAACCTTTTGTGAAGGTGTTTGCAAGACCCAGCACCTGCTTTCTTAGGGAGCATCACTAAAACTCAAGAGTGAGCACAAGCGCCAACATGAAGCCCTCAGGGAGGCTGCAGACAGCAAGCCCCAGCCCAAACCCACAAGAAGCAAGGAAATCAACCATTCAGAATTATATGATTATAAAGAAAGAACTAAGCCACAAAAAAAGCCTAATCCCCTCATCCCACACTGCAGCCTAGGGTCTGTCTGGGGATGACAGGTTTAATGCCAAGTGATTAATACAGAGGACAGGCAGCAAGGAAGCCCTCACAGGGAAGGTACCTTCCTCCAGTCATTGAAGAAGTTGTTCTGGAAGATCTCCTTGGTTGTGTACTCATGATCGAGCATTTTGGCATAGAAGGTGGCAATTTCCTCCGTGGCCAGGCTCAGCTTCAGGGGTTTGCCTAGGAAGGGAGAGGACCTGCAGCATCACTTATGGGGACAGCCCAACCCCGCAGCCCCAGACAGTTGTTTGGCAAGTCCCCATGCTGAACACAGCACCAGAACAGGGACAAAGGATGAGAAGAGACACTGGCAAGACTTCAGCCCCTCCCCTGCACCGGGCACAGCCTCATCCGCAGATCAATACCCAGAGTACTTGGCACAGTGACGCAGCCTATCTGTTGTCACACGCTTCATTTTCTTTCCCAAGGAGAGTGGAAATCCTGATTTATGTCAAGGTCACTGACCCCCAGGGCTTTCAGCAGCCACCATGTCACGATGAGTCCCAAACTTCTGGCTCCACAGGACAACACAGAAAGGTTTGTTTTCTGGCCGTGATCACTTCCAGGACCATGCTGAGTAGCCAGGATCCCACTTGGAGAGGTTTTATCTCAAATACTTTCCCATGCAGATGGAGCAATCATGGGAAGCTCAAAGCTGAGATTCGTGCAACAGATACAGATGTAAGACCCTCTCATGGTTGTCCAGTGGATCTTGGATCACTTCCTGGAGGTGGCAAAGCCACCATCCTCTCCTGAGCTCTTTGGCTAGAGCACAGAAGACTAGTGAATCCAAGAAACGTTTTGGCTCTTCCTAGGAAAACAATACTTTGAAATAGCTTTTCCAGGCAAGCTGCAGGAAAAGCACCCTGCAGAGCTCCAGGGGACGTTTAATCCTACCTGCACCAGCCGCTCTGTTTTTTGGGATTCCTGACCTCCACCTGAACTGCAGGGCTTGGTGGGTCACAGCCTTATAGCAGCCCCATGACAATCTACATACACCAGCTCAGCCACGGTCCCTTCCTACTTGCAGTTGCTGCCTGTCCACAAACACTTTTTCATCCAGAAACAGTGACACCTTTTAGCAAATGAGCCAATGTCACCCAAGATCCCAGGCCAAAGCCACCAGCCTAGATGCACACAACACATAGATGGATCTCCAACAGCTCAGAGGACACAGAGAAGGTCCAAACCCTATGCAGGACTACATACAGCTGCCAGAGCTCCTTCTCATAGAAGCAAAAAAAGTCTCCAACATCCCCATCGATGTCCCAGCAGTGCCCTCTGGTGACAGCATTTCCAGACATCTCATTTCCCCAAACTGGCCTTTTTTTTTTTTTCCCTCTACTGTAAAAAACCCACAAGGTATAGAAAGCCTCAGTGAGGGGGCCGAGGAGGACCAAGACCCCATGGAACTGCAGTCCCCTTCCATCTCCAGCATCCCTTGGTCAAGCCCCACAGTCCTTCTTGCCTCCCTTCCTTTGGTCTGTCAGAAAACAGTTCAGGGATGGAGCTGAGAGCAAGGAGGAGAAAAGAGCCCAGCAGGCATGGTGGGACACCAAGAAGGACAGCAAAGCCCAGATCTGCCCTGCCAATCTCTCAGCCCCTTCACTGATGCACTGAGTTCCTGTAAGGTGATGCATGGTGGCCCTGGGGACAACACGGGGAGCTGTGACCAAGAGCTTGGAGCAATCTAGCCAAACCCTGCAATGTCTTCAAGGACAAACACCACATCAGTTACTGAGGCCATGGGACAGGCAAACTCAAAAATAAAACCACATTTTCCCAGCTTGCAGTGAAACTGTGCATGGGCTGACTTAAAGCTCAAACCCCAAAGCATCTCAAGGAGGAAAAAAAAAAAATGTTTTTCCCCTTTCCCCCAGTCCATCCTTGCAAGAGGTACACAAGGACTTCAGGCAACAGCATCAAGACACATTGCTTCCCCTTAAGAAACTTAGGGTCCAGCCCCACCACCGCATGCCCTATGGCCAGGAGAGGCTGTGAGCAGAGGTGCAAGTCCCAGATCCACACGTGGTTGCATTGCAGCATCCTAAAACCAGCTGCAGGCAGCCACATGGGAGCCCTCACCCTGCCCAGGGTGCTCGGCATGGAAGGGATGCACGAAGCACCCCGCAACTGTCAGGGGCTCATTAGTTCCCCCAATAACCCCAGAACTCCTACCACAGGCAAAACCCTCCAGCTTTAAACCACAGTTCAGGCTTTATCCAACGGGATATTTAGGCCCTCGAATAGTTTGTGGTCTGCAATACTTCCCCCTTCGTGCAAGAGAAGACACCAGCTCTTCAGCCAGGCAGAGGGACAACCCCGTGTGCCCCAGGTCCCATGAAGGGACAGACGTACCATCGTAATAAAACTGCACGTCATCCGGCAGCGGCTCGTAGGGGGGAGCGAAGTAGGGTCCTCGGTGCTCCAGCTGCGTCCACTTTACCCCGTCTTCTTTCTTCTCCTCTTCCCACCTGGGACAGATGCATAGGGACTCACGAAAGCATCCCCACCCTGGGGTCTGGGACCTTCTCCCAGGGTCACACTAGGAAGATGCTCTGTGAGCAGCGAGGGTTGCCACAAAACCCAAATGAAATCCTGTTCTCTCTGCTACTGCCTCAGTTTCCCCATTCTTTCAAACCAGGCAGACTCCAATGCAACCCAGGTGAAAGGCGTCCTGAGGAAGGGGACAGGCTCGGTGCAGTGACATGGAAGAAGGCAGGGGGAGAGCAAAAGGATGGATGGGTCAGCCAAATCCATGGGGACAGGCACGGAGACCCCTCCGCTGAGCCACGAAGGTTGCTCAGTTGGCACCAAAGAGGCTGCAAGGGCTAAAACATTCCCCCCCTTTCCTCCCCATACCTCACTGCATTTTTTTGTGTGCTTTTTAGGGTTAAAAAAAAAAAAAGAAAGCTCATGCATATTCCAGAAGAGGAGACCACACTACACCGTGTTCATGGCTCGGAGACCACCACTACTTATAGCTATGATCTTAATGCAAGTAAAATCTCAGAGCTCCTCTCCTCCAGAGCAATTAGGATTTTAAAGTCACCACAAGCCTTAGCTGAGAAATGATGATTTAAAAAAAAAAAACAAAAAAACAAAAAAAACAACTTTGAAGTAAAAAAAAAAAAAAGAAAACACCCACCCTGAAGAACAGAGGAATAACATTAAAAAAAAAAAAAGAAAGATAATCCAGGTCAGGGGCATAAGAAGCCTGCTGAAGAAGTTTGCTGACGGCAGCGCGTGGGACAGGCAAGAGATTTGCACCCTGCGGTTCAGCAGGAGCCAGGCTGGCACTGGCAACTTTAACCCCAGCATCACCGGGAATATGGAGATAGCTGGGAAAGCACAGCAAGATTTCACCCTGGGGAAAAAAAAATAAAAACAAAAAAAAACCCAAAAAAACCCCACACACCAACAAAAACCAAACCACCCCAAACAAAAACCCGTGTGTTTCTTGCTCAGTGGCGCCCCGGAAGTATTTCAGACCTTTCTCTTCCCCCATGGGAAGCGAGGTAGAATAAATCAATCATATCAAAAGGTGCATTGTGCCAGGAAAACAGAGGAAAAAAAATATATATATTTAAAAAAAAATAATCAACAAGCTACAGGAAACTTGGCTGAAAGCATCTCGGAAGCAGGCAGCCACAAGCGTGATTCGCAGGGTGCTGCGCGGGCTCCGTCTCTCCTCCCAAACCCCATCCCAGCGATTCCCCCATCCCAGCAGAGCATCGCCCACACTCACCCGCTGCGGCCCCTCGAACCTGGCCGGAGGCACACGGGGATGAGCCGGAGGTGACAGACCCTGCGGCCAAGCAACGAGGAGGAGAGACGCCGGTACATGCCACCAACCACCCACCGAGACAGCGAGGCTGGTGGGTGCCCAAGTCACCCAAAGCATCTTGTCCCGGCATCCCGCTTACCCACCAGGGCATGGTGGTGGTGCCCAAGGCATCGCCATGAGGAGCCACCGCTGTGTCCAAGCAGTCCAGATTGTGGCACTCCCCACGGCCCAAGGCAGCGCAGCCTTATGGGAAATGTAGTCCTGGACATGTTTCGGGGCAAAATTACTACAAATCGAGCTGATGCTACTTTACCGGCCTCTCGCCTCCCTGCCAGGCTCCAGCCCCCCCCAAATGAGGCATTACGTAGCAAAAAAGCTGCGCAGTCCCGCTTTCCACACCACCTTTTGCCCCGCAAGAGCTGTCCCAAAGGTCCAGGCACCCACGGGCATCCCCATCTGGGATAACACCTTAGCAGCTCCCCACAGCCTTGGTTTGCAACAGGCTCCAAAGCCTCCAGCCCCCTAAAATGCTCCTTCTCTGCCCCAGATATTGGGGTGCTCTGGGAGAGTGTGACACCAAGTGGCTAAAGCCTAAAGCCACTGCTCCCTGCCAGCTTGAGAAAATACAGCATCCATCAGCCCCACTCATACATCCTTTCCCAATGCTCTCCTGCCAAAAAGCTTGCCCGGATCATCCAAAAACTGCTACAAAGTGGGTGGAAAAAAAAAACCACAAAACAACCAAAAAACCCAAACTCCACAGCTCCCTTATACCCCCCACAACTCCGACTGTCTTGGAGACTTTTGTTACAGGGAGTTGTGTGGATCATCTCCTTCCACCAGCCATGAGCATATGCTTCCCTGGCTAGGCACCAGCAAAGCAGGCTCAAGAGGAATATATATTGTGTATACTGTGACAAAAATAATAATAAAAAAAATTATACAAATACTATCATGTATTCAGGACCTCCCTTTACCTCTCATCCCCTTCCTCCTGGCAAAAGCGCAGAGTTCAAGGCTTAAGAAAATACAGCAGAGCAGTTAAAAAATACTAATAAAAAAGAATTTTCACAGTTTTTACCCTAAGAAATAAAACTAAAACCCCAATTGCATTGGTGTTAGACCTGCCCACAGGCACACAGGACACTTACCATTTCCACTTGTTTTCTGCTGCCTCTTTCTTTTCTTCCCCCTCCTTTTTAGCCTTTTTGTTGTTCTTTTCTTCTTCTCCTCCTTCCTTAGATTTCCTTTTCCGGGTTTTCCCTGGGGTCTCCTCCTTTTCATTCTTCTCTTTGCTCTTCTTCTGCTTCTCTTTTATTTCCCCCTCTGGCTTTTTCTTCTTGACTTTCTGCTTTTTCTCCTTCCCTTGCACATCTCCCTTCCCTGCCTCCTCCTCCGCCTTCACCTCCTGCCCAACCTCTGTGCTCTGGGTCTCTCCCCATCTTTCATCCCCTTTCTCATCCACCTCCTCTCCCTCCTCCTTTACTCCTTTCCCATCTTCACTTTCCTTTCCCACTCCATCTTCCTCCTCCAGTTCATCTCCCACTCCCTTCTCCCCTTCCTCCTCATCTGTCTTCTCCAACTCTCGCTCCTCTTCCAACATTTTTTCCTTCTTTATTTTCTTCTTCCCCATCTTCTCCTCCCCCTCCGTTTTCACCTTCTTGCGCTTCTCTGCTTTCTTCTTCTGCTTTTGCCTCCCATCACCCTGTCCCTGGGTGCTGTTGCTCCCTCGCTTGGCTCTGCCCCGTCCTGATGCCCAATTCCTGCCCCTATCAGCACCCTCCTCCTCCTCAAGGCCCTCCATCCCATCCTCAGGGCTTTCCTCAGATTGACCCTTCTTTCTCCCTCCTTTTCTCAGCAGTCCCTTTTGCTTCTTCTCTTTTTGCCTTTTCAGGTCCTGGGCATCCCCTCGCTGCTGTGGGACAGGGGGATCTAGCTCCTTCTCCTCATCCACCCTCATAGCAGTGATTGCCACATCCATCTCCAAAGCCCCAAGCTCTCCAGAAAGAGATGCAGCCCCTCCAGCAGCACCATCACTTGGCTTCGGGACCTGTGGGAAGCAGCCAGAAGGGAAGAAAGGTTGAAGCTGGGAAAGGAGAGCTATTATCCCAAAGCCCAGGCACATGGAGAAGGTGCTAAGGGATGCGCCCTGTGCAGGATTGGGTCCAAGGGGTGACGGTCCCCCCGGGTTTCCTACCCCAACTCCAGCTGTGGTCACTGAGAGCTGCCGTTCCACTGCAGGTCCTGCTCTCTGGGGTTGGTGTTGGGACCTACAACAAAAGCACAGCCACTTCTCACCATGTGGCCTCCACCTCTTACATGTGAAATTAGGGGATCCTTCCCAAATGATCCCGTGCCTCCCTTCAAGCACGGCAGCACTCCAGGTGCCGCAACGGATGGAGACATCCCAAAGCAGCAGCGACCGGCCTCAAGTTGCAGTTTATGGGATAAGGAAGCTCAAATGAGCGGGACCACGAGCGCTCCAGACCGAATGGAGGAGGCCTCAAGGAAATATCCATGGGGACACCTCTGCCCAGAGAGGGGGACAGGTTTACAAGGTGTGGCAGTACCAACAGAAAGCAGGACAGAGACGGCACCAGGCTGAGCATCATGGATGCACTGGAGGAGAAGACCTTGTGATGGGACACATCTCTTGGGACTGTGGGGACAGGTTCCCCTACTCTCCTTTCCCAAGGAGGCAGCCTGAGCACTGGCATGATGGGGAAGGACACAGCCTCATCATCACAACAAGCTGCAGGACCAGGAATGTCCAGATCTGTGTCCTCTGCCATCAGGAATATGGGTGGAGGACACAGGAATGTTTCCTTGATCAGCAAAGAGGTCAGGGAGCTGTGGGACATGCAAACATTATAAAGCACCAACCTGCTCCTATCAAATACTTTCTCCCAAGGCTTCTCCAAGCCAGGCAGGGAGTTGGGAACCTCATCTTTGAGTTGCTCATGTTCCAGAAAAGCAAAGCAAAAGAACGAGGGTGTAGCATGCACAGCCTAAACCAAGCCTACATCTTGTAGGTTGAGCCTACACCTCCACAGGGTTGAAGTGATGGTGTTCTCTTGCCCACAGGAAAACTTGGGGCTGTCCCTGCTTGGTCATTGCCACCTCCCAACTGAACGAGATGCCCACCAGGCTGCAGAACATCATATCCCCAGCTTATGATCAGCACCACCACAAAAAAAAAAAAAAAAACAACCAACAAACAAAACAAAAACCCCAAACCTATCCAGGCCAACAGGTAAAAAACAACCAGAGCCACGTTCCTCCAGCCCATGCCAGGCAAGCTTGGAGGTAAACTCAGGCCCTTGCACCAGCCCATGGGTCAGACTCATTGCCTGCCTTTCCCCTGTCCTGGCACCCCTCAGCAGGGCCAGTTTGAGAGAATGCTGCCCTGATGCCACCCAGGAAGGAGCTGGGAAGCCAGGTTTCTCCTCCCAAGGTGGGTAGCGACAGCTCTCCTGCACGTCCAGGTTAGCACAAAGAGAGCAGAGCCACAATTTCTGCTTTTAGCCAACACACGCCGCAGACAGTGTTTCCTCCACGGAAAGGGAGATTTTGAGCCTTTCCCTAAAAGATTTTTTAGGCTGATGCTAAATTACCAGGCTGTGGGACATCAGAGCAATGCAGGGCTCAGGAAAGCCTTCAAGCCTGCTTGGGATGGAGGCAGCAAGTTCCTAAAAAAAAAAAACAAACCGAGGGGCTGGATGCTTTTGCCCCGTGCAGCCAGAGCGCGCGGTACACAATCTCCACTAAACTCATTAGGGCAAGTGTCCCTGCAAAACACACTCAGCCCCTCCAATCTCATTAGCAGCCGAGCACCGGCAGATTCATGACTCAGAAGGCAAAGTCCTGACGCCTGTCGGGATCGGCTCCTTCCCCAGAAGGTCTTATTAGAGGCCTCGCACCGGACATGAAAGCCCCTGCCTCTAAAACACAGAGAGGATTAGCCTGCTAAGGGACAGCTTAATGAATTCAGCTTCCTATCTCTGCCCAGATCTAGCATGGGGTGAGGACAAGAAACACCCTTTTCCCAGGCTTTGCAAGGCTGGTTGTCCCCATTAGCATTTCCCCACCGCCTACCTCCGTATTTATGGAGGTATGTGCATCCGAGCGATCGCGCCCTGCTGACTCGAGCATCCTTGGGGAGGTTGGATGGGACCAGGAGCCTCCCTTTCCACCCTCAAATCCCAGGATGGGGCCCTCAAATTCCACTTGCGGCGTTTTTGACAAGCTTTAAGGTCACTGAAGACAGCAGGGCATGGCCAAGCTGCCCAGTGAAGGCATCAGCAGCAGGGTGGTCTCAGTGATACAGGAGGGAAAACCAGGGCTGTGCAACCCCACGGCAAGAAGAGAAAGGACAAGTTTCCAATTCTTTAGGCAAAAAGCATTCAGAGAGTGGCCCAACTTACCTTGAAGAGTCTTTCAGCCCCACTGATGGCCCTTGGCGGAGGGTTGATTCGGTCTCCTCCTGAGAGATATTAATCTGGGAGAGGTTGGCTGGCATGGGTACCCCAACAGCAGCATCACCCCCAAGCAATCACCCCGCCCCTGCTATGGCAGCCAGCCAGGCCACAGTACCCATGTCTCATTGACGTTGCCTTCCTCTTCCTCAGCCACCTTGGCTTGAAACCAGGAGCCCAAAAATGGCAGGCTTTCCCAAGCATGAGGAGAGCTGTAAGGTTTTATGGGGTTAGGAAATCCCTGTCTTGCTTCCAACAACACTGAAAAGGTATTTTATAGAGCAAACACATGGAAACTATCACCCCTGCTCAACCACCTGCTTCCTTAGATGCAATGCTGCTATCAGGGACAGCAGTCCAGAACAACAGAAGGGATGGGAGGGCTCCAAAACAAAGATGCCCCAAATGACAGCTTATGGGCATCCACGCCAGCTTGGTCCTTAGAAGATTAAATGACCTTTGTAGCAGATGGCAAGAGGGAAAGAGAGGTGGGGGGCAAAGCCACAGGATGGGAAATACAACAAGGGTGAGCAGAGGGCAAGGAGAAAGAAAAAGCAAAGCATAGGGAAAATGGGGACAGGACCTAGGAGAAAGGGAGCTCAGAGGGGACTCGGAGCCCTAAAAGCTGACCTACAGTGGCCACCAGAAATATTATCACACTGTTTGCATGCTTGTCTTCAAAGCTGAAGCCAGGCTCTCCTGCTCCTGGCTGTGCAAGGCTACGTCTAACCACGCAGTGCCCTGAAACCCATCCCAGCTTCACCTGACGCTTGCCAAGCATCGAGGCTCTCGTTATAAATTCTGACTTCCCCATGGTTCTCCTTCAAAGCCTTTCAAGGGAGGCCAAAACCACACAGGGATTTTTCTTGAAAGCTGCTGCTAAAAAGCTGCTAGGTTAACTCATTAATAAGGGGGGGGAAAAAAAAAACCTTGAGTTAATTATAGGTTGGTTATGACAATATACACTTTCGTTCCCTGGGAATATGCCTGCTCTCAGATTCACAATCCTTCAGTTGCTGTCAGAAATCAGGTTGGTAAATTCAGGAGCAGACAGCCACAATCTTCCAGAAAAAAAAAAAATAAAATAAAATCCTGCATACAAATGCCTGGCACTTGCAGCAGGAACACCAGCAATACCAGGACACCAGCCACAGGCACCCTTGGGGGGTTTCAGGGCTGCATCTGATCACGTCCAGCCAGGAGCGTTTGCTGACGTTTCAGATGCTGTTTGCAAGAGGGATGGAGACTCACCATGGGGAAGGGAAAAAGCACCTCTGCTGGTTTTACACACCAAGAGGACGAGTGCAATATTTTAACACAGGCAAAGCAAAATATACCGGGAATCAGCCAGGATCTGTGCTCTCCAGCACTGTCCCAAGAAGGGCAGTGAAGACCAAATGCCTCGCAAAGGGATGCTGTCAGGATGAAACCAATCCCAACCTCGTGCTTGGGAAGCGATGGAGTCACTTGTGTCCTGGTGCTCCTCATTTGTGTCAGCTCGTGCTCTTGGTCCAACACCAAAATGTGACCGATTCAACCCCAATGCCACATGCATCTGCTAGTGGGACACATGAGCTTCAGGTGATTTACTCTAATTTAATTCAGGATGCTCAAAGAATCCTTTTTAGGGGCTGGCACACAACCACAAGTTGTAGGACACCATCCTCGTAGCTCCCTTGAGAGGAAACCACGTGAGTGCTCCTTAATCCTTCAGTGCAGAGACCACCACGTACCAGCCCAGGTGCAGGTCCCTTCTCTGCTTGGATCCCATCCCGCACACTTGAGCTGAGACCTTTCCCTTCTGCAGCCTCTTGCTTTAGAGAGCTTCATGGCCAAAAAGGAGACAGAGAAGGAGCACAAGTTTTTCCCGATTAAAAAAACATTTTTGATAATCAAAGCAGCCCAAGGAGAGCAGAGCTGGACAGGGAGTTAGATCCAGCTCCAACACTCACGACTCCGGGGTGAACGCAGATGGGGAACCCCAGCATGGGGGAGAGGGGAGGGAAGCCCCACTGATGCTATCTCCTCCCCAGCCTCCACCATCAGCCCCCCTCATCCAGCCAAGGAGTCACCTGCTGATGATGTTTTCCTGCAATGGCTTCTCCTTGACCTTGGGCAATTTCTTCTTCTTCCCTTTTACCGCAAGGGGCTGCACATCAAGACACAGAGTGGTGCAAGAGAGAAGGAAGTTCATGGAGTGGGTTCGATGCCCACAAAACATTGGGGACAGTCACAAGGGTCACCCCAGTGTCCAGGCATAGAGAGGGCTGGCTGGTACCTGCACCGTGCATGGTGTTTCCTCCGTTACCTTCTTCACAGCCTTTCCCCTGGACACCTTTGGCACCTCCTGCCCCTTCCCCGACTTGCTTTTTTGCTTCCTGGGGACAAGAGCAAATTCATCCCACCAAGGCCAATCATCCATGATGCCACACTGCCTAACCTTTATGTCCAGCAGCAGCAAAAAAGAGCTCCCAAAAAGAAATTTGGAGGGATTTCCCTGATGACAATTTTCGGGCTGAGCTGCCCAACAGGGCTAGCTGCAGCAAGCATGATAACATATAGTTAGAGGCCCCCCCAAGATCTCCTCCCATGCCCCATGGTACCCACCTGCTGCTGTTGTTCTTCGCCCCACCATCCCTTGAGACCCCCATGGCTCAGTCACCCACGAATTCTTCGAGATGCGACACAGGGTTAAGGCAACATCCTCAAGGATGGCCACTGCAACAAGACAGAGACAGCATATGGCCAGTAGCACCCCATTTTGGTCTCAGGGGAAACCCCAATAGATACTCACTCCACAGCTCAACCCTGAAGTTTGCAGATACCCACAGGTTCAAGCTCAGCTTTAACAAGGACCCAAGAAAAGCATCAAGTGGAAAAAGTCTTGAGCTCAGTTTGGGGTGGTAAAAATGAAATTGCTGCTAAAATAAAAGGAAAGCCCCCCCCCAGATAGCATCGGAATTCACAGGTCCATATCGCTAGATGGGGGTTGTGTGCTGAGCTGGCTTGGCACCCTCAGAACAGCCCAGGGTATGCAGCACACATTATCCAGGTCCTAATTACACCCAGAAAGCCACCACAGTGGAAAATCATAAAACGCAGCAAAGAGACCAGAGCAAAACTGAGGTATTGACTCCCCTCATCAAAGCAGGCATCCCACACGTAATCACTCAGCTATCACCATTCCTCGCCTTCTCACAGCTGGAGCAGCCAGACTCCCCCACATCACTGCTTCCCCTGGAAACTCAAGGCCTCAGAGAATGCGAGAAATAAAGATCAAATTCAAACAACACCAAGGTAGTCCCCATCTATGAAGGGCCTTCACCATCAAGGTAAGAAAGGGGACTTTTCAAAGGAGAAAGGACAAGCTACAAAGCACCATGAGACATCCTGCAAACTTTTTGAGAAATAGAAAACACATTGAAAGCTTCCATATTTTACCAGCCTTTGCCGAGCCCTGAGCACTTGCTGGTGGGACCACGCTCACTCAGTGAACAGTGACATGCTGCCTCAAAGCCACCCAGACTGGAGAAGACCTCACCCCTTGCCCAGCTGCCTCCCTAAGGGCAATGCCCCCCTACAGGCAGCTTATTTAAAGACTCCCTCAAGCCTGATGGGAGGCTCCCAGCTCAAGATGCACCCTGGGAAATGAAGTTTTAGCCAAAAAGCTGAATTTGAGGAGAACCCCTAGCCAGCATCTCCTTGGCAAGGAGACCTGCTAGGAGGAAAATACTTTGTGCCACTCAGGTGGAGGGTTGGGCCAAGCACATTGGTTTAAAAAACAGCTTAGGGAAATCTACCTTCCAGGAGAGAGCCCCTCTTCAACTATTTGATTAAATTAGTCCCCAAATCCAGCCTTTCTCAGGTGCTTCTTACCCATCAGAGCCCCACGGTTGGATTTGGAGAGGTCTTTGAGTCCAGACTCTGGGTGCAGAGGCCAGATCCTGCAAGGTGCTGCGCACTGCTGCCTATAGCCCTCATCTCAAAGCTCTCAGCCACCCCACTCCTCTCCAGCCCTATTCACGCAGGTGAGTCTATTGCTTTCACCTGCCCGCGTTGCCACCAAGCACCTCAACGCAGCTGAGCTTCAAAACGGTCTCAACCATCCTCAACGTGGTGCAAGAAGCCCTGCTGGGAAGGGGCTGGTGCAAAGGGGCCACGGCGGCTTTCCGTAGCGTGAAGAAACACAAGCTTTCCCAAAAAAATGCTGAGGTTTAGGGCAAAAATAGGTATTGTCCCACGCCGAGATTTCCCGGCTGGGGCGAGTAGCGGGGCCACGCGTTCTCCTGGGAAGGTGCCGCCCGGTTCGTGGCCGGGAGCGGAAAATCCCGGAGGTGGGGCTGGCTCTGGGGAAAGCCTCTTTGATCCCTGTTGCACCACCCGGGAGAAGGCATCCAAGCCAACTTTCTTGCTGGATGAGTAAAAGTTGTCCAGGGATGGGAGCCAGCCCCGGGGCAGGGAGCAGGAGAGGACGACATCGTGTCAGGGCTTGTTCGCTCTCAGTTGCCTTCTGCCAAGCTGGGGACCGGCGTATATTTGATTTTTTTTTCCATTTTTACCCTAGATCCCCTATAGATTTACTCAGTGCTGATGCTTGGTGAAGGTTTCTCTCAAGCTCTCCGTACCGGTTGGGATGTCCATGATGGGAAACGATGGGGTCTGCAGAGTGGGTGAGCCGGGAGGAACCTGTCCCGACCTAACCTAGCTCCAGTTTGCCTAGCGCAACCTGGCTTAAACCTCTTAATAATTAAGATAGGTTTTATATATTTTGCTATATTTTCCTTTTGCGGGTGCTCTTCGCAATGGGGGAGATGGGAGCAGGGTGGCTCCATCCGGGGCCCTACACTGGGAAAATGTGGACCACCAAGGGGGCCTGGCTCATCCTTGGGGAAAAAAACAAGCTGCAAACGGGGTCCCTGCACGGTTTGGTGACACCGTGGCTTAAACAGTAATTTTGCTTTTCTAGTCCAGCGGCTCCTTTGGGATCGGGACATCCAGAAGGGAGAGAAAAGTCCTTCCTAATGTATTCCCTTCCCTGGGATCACGTGCAGTCCTCGAAGCCCTGACAAGGAAAAATTACCTGGGAAAGGAGGAAATGTTTCAAGATATTCAGGCAGTTATCAAATAAATTCCTGTGATGTGAAAGGTTTCATGTATGCCGGGATAATTTTTTGTGTGTCCCCCTCGTTAAACGGCTGAATCTGCACGGTGTCCCCTGTGCCCTGGCGACGTGACGAGGATTCACCATGCGGAAGCGCGGTCCCGTTAACTTCGTTACAGAAACGAAGCCAGGCCCCAGGAAAGCCTGGGAGACCTTCTCGTGGTGACACCCGCCGGTGCCAACCCGGCTCCGCAGCCCCACGAACGCGCTAGGGTCTTGCAACTTGGGAGTTGGATTTTTCTCAATCCCCGGTCATTTTTCCATAAAAACGTTGCCGGCTTTGACGCTGTTGCCCGGTCCAGATCTTATTTTAGGAGCGTCCTTGAAAGTAAAACCCCGCTATGGCTTAACAAGACACCTCCGAGTGGGGAAAGTGGGGCAGGATTCGCCTGTGTCTGGCTGGAAAGAGTCCGAAAGTGGGGTTTATTTTAATTTTTTTTTNCTCCCTCTCCCGGCCTTCCCATTGGGCAGCGCCGCCGCCGATCCGCGCCGTCCCCCTTCTCCCATTGGCTTCAACCGCTCTTCGCCCCGCCCAGGCCGCCCTCCTTATCCCCAGCGCGGCGGCGGGGCCGGCAGCGCGGCCGTGAGGGGAGACCGAGGGGNCCAGATCTTATTTTAGGAGCGTCCTTGAAAGTAAAACCCCGCTATGGCTTAACAAGACACCTCCGAGTGGGGAAAGTGGGGCAGGGTTTGCCTGTGTCTGGCTGGAAAGAGTCCGAAAGTGGGGTTTATTTTAATTTTTTTTTTATTGTTTCATTTTACATTATTTCTTTATATTATATCGCATTTTGTATGGGGCCGTCCAGGAGCGGCGCCCAACGGCTACAGCAGGGCAAGGGCGCAGCAGTCCCAGGGGTCGCAGAACGGCTCTGGCAGCTGTGCGAGCTGCAGTGTCACCATCCAGATGTTGGGGTTTTGGTTTTTTTTT
>VZTL01042967.1:78634-91104 GCA_013400535.1 Scopus umbretta
AGGCAGTCGGGGGGGGTTACCCACCCTATTTAGAGCAGCTTTTGCAAAGGGGGTTTGGGGTGTCCCCCCTATTTAGGGTAGCTCTTCCAAGGGGGTTTGGGGGGTCCCCCTATTTAGGGTTGCTCTTGCAAGGGGTGACTGGGGGGGGTTACCTACCCCATTTAGGGTTGCTCTTCCAAGGGGGTTGGGGGGGGTCTGCCACTCATTTTGTGTAGCGCTTTTGCAAAGGGAGTCTGGGGGAGTCTACCCACCCCCTTTAGGGTTGCTCTGGCAAAGGGGGGGTCTGGGGAGCTCCCCCCCTTTAGGGTTGCTCTGGCAAAGGGGGGGTCTGGGGGGCTCCCCCCATTTAGGATAGCTCTTGCAAAGGGGGTCTGTGGGGGCTTGCCACTCCCCCCAAGCTGAGGTAGCTCTTGCTAAGGTGATTTGGGGGGGTCCACACCCCTCAGCTGGGATAGCTTTTGCAAGGGGGGGTCTGTAGGTTTGCCCCCCCCAACTGGGGTAGCTCTGCGAGGGTGGGAAGCGGGCTTGCATCTAGCCCGATGTTGGGTGCGTGGGGGTTTGCAGCGTCAGAAGGGCTAGTGGGGGTTTAAGCCCCCACCCAGGACAGGGCTGGGGTCTGAACCCCCCTCCTCGGTGGGCTAGCAGGGTGTGGGGCTAGGCCAGGAGAACCAGAGCAGCCCAAGGAAGGGGCAGTGAGCCCCAGAGCCACCCGGTGGGGTCGAGCAGGAGCCCCCAGCAGCGGGCCCACCCGCCTCAGCCCGTGGATGCTTTGCCCCCGGAGATGATGCCCGCCGAGGAGGAGAGCCTGGCCGGTGACGGGGAGGGGGACAGGGACAGTGGCCTCGTCCTCCTGCAAGCCCTGAAGAGCAGCAGCACCCGGAAGGTGAGGCACGCCGGTGGGGTGCCGTGGGTGGCGGCGGGATGGCAAAGCACCCACCTGATGCTCCGTGGGACTGGGTATCCTTCCCTGGTCCACAGAGATGGTGGTCCCTGTGGGTGCTACAGGGCGTGGGTGGGCGTGCAGGTCCGTCTTGGCCATCAAACCGTGCTGGGGGTGTCGGGGCAAGGCGGGGGGCTGCCTGGGGAAGGGTTTGGTGCGTGATGTGGGGTAGAGATGTGTCCAGTAGCTCATCCATAAGCAGACTTGGAGAACTGCCTCATATCTCATCATCTCTTAAGCTCCCCTCCTCTATTCCTCCGCTGGCTCCATCTGCGAACTTCCTAGTGACTACTCTTAACCAAATTCTCCTATATTTTGGCTTTTTCCCTCCTTCCTGCCCATAGGAAGATGGTCCAGCCAAGCACTGCCTGTCCCCTGCCTCGCCGTCGGAGGTGCCGGGCAGGGTGTTGCTCGCTGACACTCTTCTTCCCCTGGGAGCTGCCCGCAAGGAAAGCTGCTGCCGCGGCAGCCAGGCTATGCGTGCGAGATGGGGCCGATAGCTCCGCTGGCGTCACTCGTTTAATTAGTAACAGCGGGGTGAAACCAACGGGGATTGTCCTCCGGCTGCCACCGACCCCGCGGCTTGACTTTCTCCACCATCCCTTGGTCATCAGCGCGCGCTCCTGGGGTCGAGGAGGCCTTAAAGTGCTGCTCGGTGTGAGAAAAGATGGGTAAATAGTTTGGGGGGGCTGTTTAAGTGTGTCTCCCGTTAGGTTTGTCCCCTGGGAGCCAGCTTTATAAACCTGCAGTGAGTTTGCCCTGTAATCTGATCTCTTCTTGCAAGTATATAATTTTCAAAACTCGTTCTTCAGCGGAGAGCTGTGTTTCTGCAGCCTTTTGGCAAAAAAAAAAAAAGCCAAACCCCTCCCACACGTAAAGAAACCCCCCCCCAAAACACCCCAACAACCAAAAAAGCAAAACTCAGGCTCTGGAGGTGTTGGGTTTTGTTTGGTTTTGGTGGTGTTTTTTTTTTCCTGAGCGAGGGTTGAGATTGCAACCTCTGCTGAACGAGGCTCAATCTGATCTTGAGTTGTCAAGCCTGGCCTCTGACTGCAGCTAAAGAGGCTGCAACCTTAAACCAGGTTGGAGTTTACCCAGGGCCTTGTCTAAATAGCAGGTGCCACTTGTAAGGGAAGATTAGCAGGAGGATTTTTTTTTTTTCCCCAATTTATTCTGTGTACGGACGCACGGTTTCCCGTCTGTGAGCACTTGGTTTACTCTGTTTGGATCTGTCGGACGGTAGCACGGAGGAGAATAACATAGGAAAATATTGCAAAGCTTTGGGGCGGGGGAAACTGGCAGGGGATATGTAGCATCTGTCATAACATGATTAATTAAAAAAAACAAAACACCTGATTAGATTTCCTATTAATGATATCAGGTTTTTCTTTAAAACAAACTATCAGTATAGCTTCTTCTAGTTGTTGGGTTGTTTTTTTCAATTCTTCACCCTGACAGCATCAGGAGCTGTGAATGAGGCCACTGCACGTTTGCTTCCTTGCAGGGGATCCTGAATGCTGTTGTAATGGTGAATTTTAATTTTTTTTCTATTTTTCTTTTTTTTTTTTGTTGCCAGGGTTCATGTACCGGGGCTGAAGATGTAATACATCTGTTTCCTGCTGGCACCCTGCCCTGGCTTTCATGATGCCCTGTGCCTCTCCCAGCTCCCTAGAGCAGCTACATGCTCCTAAAATTCAAGCTTTGGATGCAGGTTTTGCTGTTTTAAAAAAAAAAAACCAATCCCTCGTACTTTTATCCCTTCCCCCCCTCTTATTTTTCCTTCCTCTCGCTGAGTGCATTAGCCAACAGTGAGAGCACTTCTTTGGGAAATTTAAAACCTTAATCCTCCACTCATTTGTTAAAAGGCTGTGTGATGTAACCATATTCTCAATAAAAGGTTTTAGAGGTTTTAGCTGGTAATGTCTCCCACAGAAAAACAGCTTTCAGCTGGAGTGCTTCATGAGATTAGTTTTGTGATGGGGACTTTTATATATAAACAGATGTTCAGGGAGCAAAAACACTTGTTGTGACCTACTAGTTGTCTTGTAGTAACAGCCCATGTTACTTTCTGAAATGCCCTTGGCCAGGAGGAGATGAAAACTATCGATAATCTCTTAAAAAAGAGAATTTTAAAGCCTCCTTTTTTTTCGTGTAGAGTGGTTTTCTGGCTTGTGGTTTTGCTCTCTGTCCCACAGGCTAACGTGGCTAAACCAGGGTCACTTGGCCACTTGTCCTGTGCTGGCCTGACTCAAACTCGTGGGTTGCAAAAAGGAATAATAATCCCAGTTGACAGCTCTGACTCTATCAAAATAGCTTTTAGACCAGCATGGTTCTAGAAATAAAATAGGTGCTGAGAGCTTGATGCTCCAGTCAGCCTATTTCTACGGCAAGTTTTCCAGCTGCTGGATCATCTGTGTACATGGAAACATCCCTTTTTGGGGACAAAACTCTGTGTTAGGAAATATTGTTGCTCCTGAGGGTGGATGGAAGTAAGTACCTGCCTATTTTTTTTTTTTTCAGTGGGAGATGTTGTAAGCTATTGCTGGGTAAAACCTTCGAGGGTTGAGGTTGCAGCTGGAGACTGTGCTCAATGCACAGGGTTGGGGTCATGGATCAAGGGTACCTCTGTTAATGACAGCGGTAGCTTGTGTGTCAGCGCTTCCTAGAGCCATAGACATTGTTGTCACGTTTGGCTGTTCCTTGTCTGCGCTGGTATCTTGCCCTAGTTTTAACTAAAAACCAAATATTGATGTTCTGTAATGTGTCTTGATGCAGGCTGGGTGAATTAGTGGAGAGCAAACGCAGCTTGGACTTGACTAACTCACGGAGTTGCCAGCTTCTGCTTGAATTACGCTTGATGGTTAGTGCTTGACCCTCCCAAGCGCTGATCTTTGGCTCTTCGTTCACCATCCCTGGTGAAGGGCTGGGATTGAAGGCTTCCTGGGCGCAAGCCATCCGGTCTCCGGGCGCTTCTTGGTGCGCTGTTTTCTTTAACTGCATCGTAAGCACAGACTGGTGGTGCTGGAAAGGTTGCTTGCTTGGTGCTGGTGAATGCTGTAGGAAACCAGCACCCAGAACTCAGAAGCAGATGGCTCTGAAGACTGGGGACCTTTACGGTTAGCAACAAACCCAATCTGGCATGGCTTTGGCATTGCCCATGAATGTCAGTCCTACCTAAATGAATTCCCTCTCTGGATGAGAGGACAGTTTGCAGATGGGATGACTCGTGATGTCCAAAGTTTGCTGTGGTTCTATCTGGAGCATGGTCCTCGTGCTTACCAGGTGTCAGAAATATCTCAAGCTTGTTTTGTAGCCTTACTTGGCTTTGCCTTTGGCTCCAAAGGGGTTTTGTATTATTTATTTTATTCTGACTGCCACTTCTCTCTGTGTGTGTAGAAAGAGCACCTGAGGTGGCTTTTGTGGGAACTGCTAGGGTAAGAGGAGATGAGGTGGAGGTGAGTCACAGGGAGCCAGGCTCCAGCAGAGCTCCTGCTGTTTTGTCGGAGGGGTGTATTTATGCCCTGAGCAACCACCCTGAGGGAACAAGGAAGCACTGGAGACGTCAAATAAGTGAAATCCCAATGGGTTGTCCAACAGAAGAGTTGAACCGTCTCCTCTTCCTTCCCTGGGGAAGGGTTGAATAGTAACACTCTTGATGCTTTTTTGACTCCCTCCCTCAAAAAAAAAAAGCAATGAGCTGTCTATTCCCTGGGAGGGACAAATTCTAAAATTAAAACAAAATAATCCTTAAGGCTTTAAGGAGCCTACGCAGCAGTCAGGGATAATAGAAATGCTGAAGGCAGTTGAGGTTTTGGGGGATGTGGTAGATGAGCATCGTTGGTCCCTTTGCTAAATGCAGCTGGGCTATGCTTAACATACTCATGGAATCCACCATCTGCTGAGCTGGTCTGAGCAGTGGAAGCTGAGACAGGCCTAATCCTGCTGTTAGTCCTCAGCGGTGTCCCTGAGCTCTGGTCATCCGATATCAACCACATCATTCTGTGGTGTGAGACTGGATGCAGGCCTGGGCTGACTGACATGGGGTACCAGCACTGCGGTGCAGATGTGCCGCTGACCACGCGTAGTGCGTGACCTTAATGACAAATTCTAGGGCAGACAATTTCATTTCTGTGAAACCAGGGGATTCCCTCAATGAAAAAGGAGAGAGAATTGTGGGGGAAAATGCCCGACTTCCCTAAAGCAGCAGCTCATCCCTTATATATTGCATTGGCTGGCAACGAGGGTCTCCATATGGTTGTATACCCACATGGCGGTGGTACAAGACTGGTCGGTGCCCTGCTCCCCTTGCAGCTTTCTCCTTGAACTTCCTTGTCCTTGGGGATGTGAAGCTTGTCTGTTCAGCGGTGGGGCTGGCTCTGTAGCCTTAGGTCAGCACCAGGTGGTGACTCGTCTCACCACTGTCGTGTTATGGATGTCTCCCATCTACGTACAAATTAAACTTCTTTGGTTTCTCCTGCTATTCTGCGGGTGCTCTCCGGCTGCTTTAATTGGCAATAATCCCGGTGGTGACTGTTCTGTGGCTAATGCTGGTCTTGGAGAAGGCACAGCTTGGTCCAGGTTGCAGCAGGTAGGCTGTGGAGCACCTCCTGTGATGCAGCCAAGCTCTGCAGGTAGCTGGGAGCTTTTGCTGTGATACCTGTTGGGGCTGTAACTGAACTCCCAGCTACAGAGCCCTTCCTCATGTCTCTGAAGACATCCATGCCTGGCTTTTACCAGCATGCTCCTGAGCTGTGCCTGTTCCTCTGGACAGGGATGCAGAAGCCCCATAAGCAACCGGATCTCCATTTCTCTCTTGCTTATAACTTAACAGCATGTCCGAGGATCGTGTTTTCCCTTTTCCTACGTGTCACAGTAACAGCTCACAGTTGTCCTTTGATCGCTTCACATGCTGAAGTTTTGGGTTTGGTCGCTGGAAGTGACTGAACTCCTGTTCTTCTAGCAGAAAGGAAAGAGCAGAAGTTAGTCCCTCTGCATGTGGCTCTGCCCTTTGGACTTGCTGACATCCACCTCTTCCTACAGGTGATTAGTTTTTTCTCTTCGTTAGCGCTGGGAGGCGGTGGCCTTGTTTCGGTACTGGGGTCACAAATATAGTTCTAGGTGTGTCTTGTCACCCACAGCACATCCAGGCTTCATCTCCTTGTGTTTACTGGAGATGTGAAGTGCAAAGTACACTTGGTGATCATCTCTAAACAAACATTCCCTAAGGACTTGGTTAGGTTTCCTTCTAGAAGCATGTAATTGCCCTATTTAACACCCCAGAGGGATGCTCTTGATCTGGAAGAGGTGCTGGGGAGTTAATACCACCATGACATCATTGTATATGTTCCCTGCAAAGATAGGGTTTGAGTTAGCAGAAGCCTTGACATCCCTCAGAGGGGTTCTATTTGTCTTGGCCTCCTCTGGAAAGGGTCTTCTGGCCTCTTCCCTTTTCTTCCTTGCGTGGAGGCGTTGGCTGAGCACTTTCTGTAATGGTGTCATCTTTCCATGCTGAGGGTTGAACGCAATGTTACTTGGCAGATGTCTTCTGAGCATGAAATGGCCTTGCTACAATAATACTGGCTCTGATCCTGCTTTGTCAGAGGCAATACGCTTCAGAGCTGGACACAACTCATGTAACTTAATGACCCATACCTCCTTCATTTTCGTGGCTTAACATACACTGTCCTCTGTGTACATACAAGCTGTGCTGCTCCCTGGCTGCTACACAATTTAGGGAGTCTTCCAGTAAGAGTTATGTGCTCGCTTCTCCTTTGTAAAAGCTTTAAACTAGGAAGGTTAAGAAATCTCATGTTCAACCTGGCCATGTCTTAAGGACCCAACTTTGCTCTTCTGTGGATGACCCTAGGTGCACCCTAGAGCCCAAGAGGCTGGTTGAAATAACATATCTTTCTTCTGACCTTAAAGGGTTGACCTCAAGAGCTTGTACAAAGAAGAATTAAGCAAGGAAAATCCCTTTTATAACCTCACAGTGGGGTCTGGTGGGGTTTTTGGGGGTTTTAGGCTTGGTTGGTTTGGGTTTTTTTTCCCCCCCTATGCTCCCCTTATATAAGGCATGCTTAAATTTGTCACTGCTTACTTTAGAAACTCTGCGCTGTAGCTTTTAGCTTTTGGTGGCAACTTGGAGAGTACAGGTGCAGGCAGAGCATTGGATTCCTTTGAATGCAAGCTGTTGGAGGTTGGGCATGCCCTCCTCTTGATTCTGTAGCTCTTCTATCTACCTCTTGATTAAAATATGGCCTTTTTTGCTTGTGATGGTGTTTCCTTTCCTATGTAAGTTAACCTGGGCTAAGCAACTTATTCTGGAGCTGAATTTCCTCCTTGCCTCAATATTTGTGAAATAACGTCATTTCCGCAACGCTCCAGGAGCGGCTGCAGACTACGCTTGGTTGTTCCCCACGGTAGCCCTGGCATAACGCTTATATTGGTCCATGCCAAACAGGGTTGATGCTTTGGGACCGATGGCAGATCCTCTCGAGGCGGGATGTGCTGCAATCCCATGGCTTACTGCAGTTACCCAACTTCATAAAGAGCGAGGAGGAAAGCAAAGCGCGGGGAGATCACACAAAGTCCCTAAGGGCAGCAAGTCTCAAGATCCTGACTTGACATCCTCACAAGGCTTTGGTGTTACGTCAGGTGCTCCAATACCTGACTTTCCGGTACCTTTTTGCTGTTGGCTTAGGAACCTGGATGACAATTGATAACTAATCATTAAATGAGATTGAAAAGACACCTGGTGTTCAGGTGGAGGGGCGCGAAAAAGCTCGCAGCTCTCTACCAATGGCTTAGTGTCTTGTGGAGGGACAGCAGGATAGACTAGGCTATTATAGGTTGGAAGGGACCTACAGCGATCACCTAGTCCAACTGCCTGACCAATGCAGGGCTGATCAAAAGTTAAAGCATGTTGTAAGGGCATTGTCGAAATGCCTCAAACGCTGCCAGGCTTGGGGCATCGGCCACCTCTCTCGGAAGCCTGTTCCAGTGTTCAGCCACCCTCTTGGTAAAGAAATGCTTCTTCATGTCCAGTCTAAACCTCCCCTGGTGCAGCTTTGAACCGTTCCCATGAGTCCTATCACCAGAAGGGATAGGAGAAGGGAAAAGAACTCAGCACCTCCTTCTCCAAGTCTAAGCAAATCCAAATGCTGTGATGTCCTGGATGTTGTTGTCCTGTGTTTGGTCCCTAGCTGCGTCAGGCCTTGAAAGCGTTCCTGGAGGGCAACTCCTCTGTGCCCTTGTGGAAAGCCAAAGTGATTAATGATTATCAGTGCTGCTGTGTTCGCATGCTTGAGAGGGGTCTCGGTTATCAGGTTTGACACTGTAGCTGCTCCAGTTTTGCCCCTTGGGGTTGTCTCAAGCCGGGCACGGGAGAAGTGGAGAGCTGCCAAGTCAATTAGCTAAACCCCTTAATTGCTTTCACAGAGAAGAGGTTTTAATGCTGGTTTTTAATATCTTGTAGAGCCATCCCAGTGTCTTCTCATGACGCTCTGCACCTTGCTGCTTTTCTTACTTTGTATCTTCTTGTGTTGCCTCCAGACAAGGTGTTCGTGGACCTCTGACTTCTGGATAGCCCTTCCACTTGTGCCTCTTCAATCATCTCTCACCTGCAGTTCCTCTGGCCTCCTGTCTGTCTATTCGGGTAGCCTTTGCTCTTCCCCCTGGAAAAAAAAAAAAAATCTTAAAATCCTCTGACTGCTTTCAAGCAAACCTTTGCAAGAAGTGGAGAGGTCTCAAAGGTGAGGAAAGCTCCTGTAGGAAGAGCTGGAGGCAGAGTAGAGGTGCTGTCCACCTCCAACAGTTGCTACCGGGGCTGTTGATTTTTTTGGATGGATTTTTATGGCTCTGGAGGCAGAGAGAGGGGGCCTGGATCCTGCTCACTTGCATGTATTTGGATATATTTGCATACGCATTTGGCTTGTGTGTCTCTGGAGCTGACAAGCGCACACAGCTCTCGTCTGTAAACCTGAGGGGCTGTTGAAATTTTAGTAAGCACCACCTTCTCTTTACGGCTTCTTTTCCCCCCTCTAAGCTTTAACTTCCGTATATATTAATGTCTTGCATCGTATGAAGAAACATCATCGAAGGCGCAATGTTTGTAATCGGCCTTTAATAAAAGAAATACTTGGGCGATACCTTGGACTACATCTGCGTGAGCAGCTACTTTCCCAACAGGAGTCTGGTGCTGTCCCCTTTGCTTTGGGAGCCTCTGGGTGCTCAGAGTTGAGTAGTGCCTGCATGGTTGGGTTGTTGGAGTTTTTGGGGGGGTTTTGAGGGGGTGGTTTGGGTTTTGTTTGCTTTTTTTTTCCCCCCAAGTGCCATGTTCAGTGATGACCCAATTCCTTCTTGCCAGAGAAAACCTGGCATGGTCCCTTCTTGGGCTTCATGGTGTGGGGTTCCTCATCATTTCCTTCTAATTCCTGGACTTTTCCCTGGAGAGCCAACAATGTGTGCAGGATGGGTGGCTTCTCCCAGGGCAGATCCAGAAATGGCACTACTGGATCAGCCTTTCCTGTGTTTGCTCCCGAGTGTCTCGGACACAAGATGTGTGCAGCTGTTGGGGTGTTTTCCCTAACATCCCACTTAATTTCTTTTCCAGAATAATCAGGGCCTCCTGCTTCCAGCTTATTCCTTCAGTAATTTCAACAAATTCGTGGATTACTGTAAAGCACTAAGCCTGCAGATTTATGGACCAGATGGAGTGACTCTGATTCCGTGGTCTCAAATGTACCAATTAGGAGCTCAAATCTTTCACTTAAATGAAAATGCCAATGTTAACCCTGGACCCTTTTCAAAGGGGGCACCACTTAGTGGACTTCAAATATGAGAAATTAATTCTCATAAAGCTGAAGTCCATGAAAATGCAAAATTTTCCACTCCTTGCTTACTAATCAAAGCTGGTCTCATACTTCTTTTAGCAATGATTTTTTTTTTCCTTTCCTGTACCCCAGAAAAATCTAATAACTTGTTAGAAGTAAATTTTCCCAGAGTAACGTTGGGACCTACAATGTCTTCTGGAGAGGTAACCAAGCGTTGCCCTGGCTTGTTGGATTTGAGACTGTTGTGACCCATCCTGGAGGATGAGGTGAGACCTGGTGAAGCCCACCAAGGTGTCTACATGGAAGAAAATAGCTGAGAAAGTGTTTTGGACAGGAATCTGCTCTGTAGATTCTCTTAGGTAGCAAAACTCCTTCTTGATGTGGAGGCAAAGGGTCCGCTAGCCTTGGTGGAGGTAAAGCAGTGAGGAGCAGGGCAAGACTGATGTGCACAGCAAATGGAGGTTTTCTAGGGGAAGGAAATAGTGGCTTTGAGGACTTTCTTTTAGTGCTACAGTGGATCTTAACGTGCTCTTGGAGGGATCTGCCCATGCTTTGCGCTGGTGTATAAAAAGCAGGCTTGGAGGTCTCCATCCTCTTAAACAGTGCAGCCTTGTGCCTTCCCAAACAGTTTTTGTTTGGGTTTTTGTTTTGGTTTGGAGGTTTTTTTTTCCTTATCCAGGGGTCTTTTAGAGGTGCATTTCATGTATCTGAACTTCTCCACACACAATGGAAATCATCTCTGCTTGGGCAGAGCTTTTGTGGCCCTGGATTCGGAGACCCTCCTCACGGCCACCTCTCTGCCTGGGGCATCCCATAATAACCTCTTGCCCCTGTGAGACGGGGGGGATATTGCCGTCTGCTATTTCCTGAAGTCAGAGATTAAACATGTTTCCCTGTCTGCAGAAAGTCCGAGCCAAAGGAGGAGGCAGGGATGGATTTAATTTACTGCTTTGTGCAACGCATTTCTCCACCCCCATGAACTCTTGACATGCTGCCTGCACTCGATCCCCTATAGCCAGCGGGAGATGGAAGCCCTTATAGACATAGGGTCACATCTGTTCCCAAGCTCCAGGGTTACATTGAGCTCATCTGCAGCCCCCTGGGTCTTGTCTTGTGTCCTGGAACGGAGATGGTTAGTTGCTGTATCCCATCGTGGTTGTATTTGGGAAGCCTTTTCCGAATAGCTTGGAAAATAAATGGCTGTAAGCAACGTGTGATATTAGATGATAAAACTTTTATTTCAAGTGCAACGTTGGGCTCTGAACGTGCCGTTTTTCATCCCCAAATGCCGGTGGTTTTGGTGAGACCCTGCCCCTCTTTCTCAGCAGGGCTGCGACCCCTTCGCCCAGACCCAGCGCAGCAAACTGCAGCATCGCCGGGCGCGGATTAACCAGCAGATCAACAAGGAGATGAGGATGCGAGCGGGAGCAGAAAACCTCTTCAGGTGAGTCTGGATCCCCAGAGCATCCCTCTGGCCCAGGGATTTGGTTGGGGCTGGAAACATGGTCTTTATGTCTAGGAGGCAACTGGTGTTGGCACACCTATGGCTATGGTTGGGGTTTGAGCCTTCCCTTGACTTTCCAGGATTCATCCTAGAAATGCCTGCCCTCCGTTTGGTGCAATGCTGGTGCTATGCATTTTAATGAAAAAACTATCATTTTAACGTCCTGGTAGACCGGTACGAAGCAGGGTGTGAGCAGATAAAATAATGAGAGTAAATGTTGAACTGGGATTGAGCTTGGAGTGCACCATCTCCTGCCTGATACCCCCAGCAAGTAGGTCAAATCCAGCTTCAGTTCCAAAAAATCCCCATCCCAGTGCGTCCGTCAGAGCAGAATCTGAAAATTCAGGCATATCTTTGCAGACGGGCACAGTCCAGTGGCTCTTCACCCTCTTGGAAGATGCGTTTATGGATGGCGTGAAAGTTGGCACCTTTGCGTGGCTTTCAGACTGCAGCTGCTCCAGCACAAGTAAAGCATTACTGCCGTCCCCTGTAGAGTGTTCATGGTGCAATCATGTAATTTTTGGCAGCTTTTTCTTTTTTGAACCCAAGGACGACCCTTTTTTTTTGTAGCTCGTGTGTGTATCTCGTGTTCCTGTAGGATATTGGAGCACATGTGCAGGGTGGGCGGGTCTGTTAATGTAGGAAAATATCAAAAGGCTGCCCTAAACCAGCTTTTTTTGGATGTATTTTGCCAGTTTGATTTTTTTTTTCCTCCTCCAATAAAATCAGATTGACTCTTCACTTCTGAACTTGAATGATTTAACGTCGGTGGCGCGTGCATATTGCACCTGGAAGAAAGGAGCAACAGTTGCTCCAGCAAACTATAGGAAAAAAAAAAAATGGTATTTTACTGGTGGATGAGGACAGTGGAGCTTCCTGGGGGATGTGAGGTTACAGCCCCCATACCCGGTTGCTTCAACCAGGCTGCTGTGCCTCATCTAATTTAAAAAAAAAAAAAAGCCATGAAATCCCAACGTGTGCTGCTCCACAAGACTCCCCTTTATTAAAAAAGAGGGAAAAAAAAAAATAAAATAGGGGACTATGTGCTGGCTCAGCAGAAATGTGCCTGGCCCTGGTTTTGGCTCAAACAGCGGGAATTGGAGCTGCGTGCAGGGGAGTGAGCAAAAATGTGATGCAAAACACATCTTAATTACTCGGCCAGGGAAATGCACTGATGGGGCTCCTTTTTTTTTTT
>VZTL01042976.1:6835-31274 GCA_013400535.1 Scopus umbretta
CCCCCGGGGGGAGCGCGGCCCGGCCGGCAGCACGGCGCCCCCTGGCGGCCGCGCCGGGACACCGCCGCCCGCGGAGGTTGTGCGAGCGCAGCCCCAACCCCCCCTAATTTTTTCCATTAAAAATGAATTTTTTTAATTAAAAAAAATGAAATTAATTTTTCACGATGACGGCCTAGCGCCGTTATTCTTTTTTAAATTTCTTTTTTTCCTTGTTAAGCGGGGTTTAAACACAAAATACAAGCCCCCAAAAAAACCCCAAACCCCCCAAAACCCCAACCCCTAAACACCGCCACGCTGCCCAAGCCCGCCATACATATTTATTCCCGTCAGGGCGGGTGACTTCAGCTCCTGCCATTAAAACCCCGGCAGCGCTCACCCACCTCCAGCTCTCCCGGGAGCTGCTATCAGGTATTTCAGGCCCAAGAGGCTCAAGCCGGGCTAATAATTGGCTGGGAAAGTTTCGGCGAGCACCCAAGGCAGGTGCTGGCGGAAGCGGTGCTGCTGAGTCAGCGGCCGGCAGACATCCCCGCCGCGCTCAGGCGAACCGGGGCCTTGCTATTTTTAGCCTGCAAGAATGAGGGCCACACCTTGCCCCGAAATCCCTGTGCTCCCCGTGGAGTTTCAGGTGAAGGCCACGTCACCCTGGGCTTTTTATTGTATTATTAACTTGTATCTGACTGACGCATCCCGCAAGATCATTTTGTGGTGTTCCCTGGCTCCTGCTTAGGCAGTTAGCAAATTTATTTCCCTCCTGGAAAGAGGTTTTCTTGCCCCCTTCATCACCTTCCTTAGTTTCTACCCCTCTCTGTATCCGCATAGCACCGAAGTACACCCTTAACCTTGACCTCACCGAGATTTAAAGATAGCCACGTCACAGAAAGGTTGAGCAGCATCCCGGGGGTGGATTTAAATCCATTGGGACGGGCAGAGCCTCAACATCCCCCATGCTGCAAAATGTAGGCGCCGTCCCACATATGGCGGTGCCATCTTCATATCATAGAATCACAGAATCGTTAAGGTTGGAAAAGACCTCTGAGATCATCTAGTCCAACCATCAACCCAACAGAACCCTGCCTACTAAACCAGGTCCCAAAGTGCCACAGCTACACGTTTTTTGAACACCTCTGGGGGTGGTGACTCCCCTACCTCCCTGGGCAGCCTGGTCCGATGCTTGACCGATCCCATGGCTGTGCTGTGTCAGCACCTCTTGGCATAAGGGACAGTGATGACAAGCACACCATCATTTTTTGACACGGGTGTTGTCTGCAGTCACATCCTACCTAGCAATGACGCAGCATGTGTCGGAAGTACAGTCCCTTCCCAGCTGCGTGCCCTGGACTCGCTTATGTTGGCAGCAATCAAAATACAAAGTGAAGTCTTCATCCCTGAAAAAGTAAACATACTGTAAATGTGCTTATTGCTTAGCATGCTCTGAGAATAATTTGGGTTGGAAACAAACTGGGGGGGGGGTGTGTGTGCGTCACCCGGTGCCACCTCGCTCAAAGCAGGATCCCCCTCGGCCTTGGACCCCTTCGGCCAGTCTGGTTGTGGTGATAGAATCATAGAATCATTAAGGTTGGAAAAGACCTCCGAGGTCAACCGTCAACCCACCACCACTGTGCCTACTAGACCATGTCCCAAAGTGTCACATCTACGTTTTTTGAACACCTCCAGGGATGGTGACTCCACCACCTCCCTGGGCAGCCGGTTCCAAAGTCTCACCACTCCTTCAGGAAAGAAATTTTTCCTAATATCCAATCTAAACCTCCCCTGGCGCAGCTTGAGGCCATTACCTCTCGTCCTAAACAAGCACTGAAGTACAGTAACCGTGGCCATTTGCCTTTCCATCCCGCAGAAAATCTGGATGGAGATATGAGCCGGGACCTCGGCACTAATACCATATATACCATATATTTTGTTCGGTTCTCTCTTACTGCGTATTGTCACAAATGAGAATAAAAAAATCCGATTTAATCACTAAGCAGAAGCACTCTCCTGAACTTGGCTTCTGCCACGGAAGAAAGATGTCGACACGCCGTTCAAAAGTAATTATTTTTATTTCAACTCTATAAAGTATACAACAGGCACTCGGCAATTACAGCTGCAGGGAAAATACAGAGCAAAACAAAAGCGGTTAAAGTTTATGAAAAAAAGTTCTTAAATCTACATCAAAAGAGTGCAACCGGCCGGCGACCGGCGGATGACCGACATTTGTCCGACAAACAAAACCTCTTTTATGCAAGAACTGGAGAAAATAAGAATATAAAACAAAGGGCCGGTGTAAAAACAGCGTAAGCTGGGACTCGGGTCGATAGGCAACTCCAAACGAGAAATTCCCCTTTTGCCGGTAAAGCCCTAAAAACTGCCCAAGTCTCAGCGTCACGCCTGGTTTATGCGGCCAGGGAGCTGCGGAGGATGAGGAGCTTCCAGCTTTCCAGCTGAGCTCCGCGGGAGCGCCGAGGGCTCGCCTCCGCGGTGGGTTGCATATAGAAGGAATCGGGGAGGAGGGGGGGAAAAGCACGGATCCTGTTTTGTTGAGTGGTGCAAACAAGCTACGCCTTTGCGTCGGGGTTGCAGGTCAAGAAACACAGGTTGGGTTGCACACCGAGTCGCTCATCGTTTTTTTTTCCGGGCGGGAGATTTCTAACGGGGTTTTGTGTAAGACGGGAGGTTGGCGCTGGACGGCACGATGGGTTGAATCTGCACAGCTTAGCAAAACAGGAATACCTGTCTACGGACTGATAGGATGTCATATATTAATTTGACCCGCACATAACATGTATACATTTCACAGAAATGACTCTGTATCTCATTAACAGATACACAGCTCTGGTACATTGAACAGAAATAAGAGAACGACTTCATCATTTCTGTAATTCATCAATATTATATAATAAAGGCTTAGAAATTGGTAGCAGAAAGAACTGTAAAACGCAGCAAGCTAAGAAAGGACGACATTTTGAGGTGTGTTTGTCTTTGTCATGCAGCATAACACCAAATTTGTAATTTTTTTTTTTTTTTTAATAGGATGCCATGGATTTAAGGCACTTGCAACAATGCCAGATAGCTAGTCATGTTCTAGAACTATGGGACAGATGAGTTAACAGTACAGTTGACATAAAGTTTAATAATACTGACAATTATGACATTAATTCAAGTCTACCTTGATCTAAAAACATTACATTACAAATAAGAAAATGAAGTAATAATGCCATGGAACTCTAAAAGAAAAAGTTATATGTGTACCACAAAATATCAACACGAAAATACCTATTTACATAAATATTCGCTTGTGGTCCTGTTGTTAAATAAGAGTTTGCTATGGATAATGCAGCACTGTGAGAAGCTACGGATCGTCTCTGTCTTAACGACACCAATCTTAATAACACACTCATTTTAAATACGGGAGCTGATTTCCCCTTCCGTAAATACGCCGTCGTCCCATATATTAAAAAAGGAGACAAAGAAGAAAGGACAGTAAGTGGAAACACAGAGGCAATCCATTGTTGTGAATATATATATATATATATATATAATGGAACTCAAATATATTATTTATAAATGAAGGCGTTTATCATATACATATGCTAAGTTTGTTGTTTAAAGTATGCTTCGGAAAGGTGATGAAAGTCGAGTGAAGTGTTTGATAGCCAAATAAACTTGTATTCGGTACAGTGCACCCTGCAGGTATTAATTACCCTGCCTGGCACAGGGAAAAAAGGATAGGAAAAGAAAAAAATAACTCATCATCCCCTTTTAAAACCTTCTTCCCGTAATGTTTTTGGGTTGCCCCCCAAAATCGCTGTGATGCTCTTTCCTCCTGGCAACCCCCTGACTGACAACTGCATCTCAGCTACTGAATATCGTACTTTTGGGACAAACTCCTCTCTACGTTCTTCTATAGAAAGTTCCCAAACGCAATGAGTTTTCTCCTCCCACATCGCCGCATCCGTCGCGTGGAAAACCAGGGGGATGCGAGCGAAGGATCCGGCTTGTAGGCAGCAGCCTGTTTGCCAAGATGCCTAGTGATTATTGTAGCCCTAGTATTCAGCACTGGCTTTCAGCGTCTTCCATCCCTCAGAGGAAGGCTGAAAGGCAAGCGTGCATTTGCCCTACACGAGTAATTCCCGGGAGACGTAATTGCTGTCTTTTCCCTATGGTTTTCAAGGCAAACAAGTTTTAATGATTAATGAATAGTGGAAATAACCTGAAGTTATTGTGCCGATGGTGTTGCCTCACCCTTCGGAAAACTAGGGAGGAAATTCAGCGACACAGACTGGATTCGAAGGGGTCCTGATAACCGAGCTCTTTAGTTTGCTGGCAAACAGCAGACATCATCGATACTGTCAAAGAAGGTGAGGAAACACCTTTGTAATAAACTCTGTTAAGTCGCTTTTGTTAGGAACATGGGAAAGAGTCGGGATCTAGCATCAGGGAAGCAATTTTTTACTGTTAAAACATAACGTTTTCCATGTACTATGTAGGCAAAAGTCACATAAATGACTTTTGAGCAAAAGTTCATCTTTTGCCTTCCAGCGTATACAACAGCTCTTGGCAGCTCTGAGATGAAATGCGGCAGCACCCGCTTATTTTCTGGGGCAGGGTCTGTTACAGAGGCTGAAAGCTGATAGACTTTTCGTCCCACGCATACGCAACAAGCAGGCATCCAGGCCAGGATGCCTCTGTTACGTCCCACAAATCAGAAGAGACTGCGCTAAAGCAAAGGAAAAACAGTGGAAGTGAGGGAAAAGTGTACACAGGAAAATATCGCTTTCCCCAGTTCTTTTTTTCACACAAGCTGACTTGGCTCTAGCCATCCCCATGCCTTAAACACGGTCACTGGGGACCTGGTGCATCGGAGACACGGAGACCTCGCACAAGTACGTCCAATATTGGTTTTCCGTTTCATTCCACTGACTTTCCTGTGGAGCTCCTTAGTCTGGTCAGGCATTAGGATTACATTTTTATGGGCAATATTACAAACAGAGCCAGCAAACTGGCTCTGTACCACCTTTTACTTTAATTACCTTTGTACTAAACACGGAAAAGATGCAGACATGGAGAGGTAAAATCATCTAAGAGCGCGATGGAGAATGATGCCTCCTGCTACATATTTCTGAAATGGTGGTTGACTCAATTTATATTCACAGACGAAGGATGTACATAGCACCTATAAAGTACATTGTGGGTCTTATGGTTTCCCTTTGGGTTCTAAAAAGGTAAAAATTCAGCTTAGTTTTATGCCTCATAGCTAATCAATAAGACCAGTGGGCTGCTGTTACTTTATTACAGGACCACTATTTAAGCACTATTTTATACGTGAAATGGGTTAATTTTATGATTTTTTTTTTCATGCAGTTATGTACTTGCACCAAGGGATAGGAAAAAAAAAAAAACCCAAACGTCGTGTTACAGTATGTTCTCAGCTGTATGAGAAAAGCAACTCATATCTGCCTTAAGAGGATCTAGAGCAGTTGTGCTTTTGTTTTACCAGGCTAAAAAAAAAACAATTCTCAAAAAGAAAGAGGAAAGGTAACATTCAGCCTTGTCAAGAATACTGCTCGGAAAGAAAAAGGACAAATTTTACCACTGCTTTGACGTGAACTCTTTGACCAGTACCATTGTGGTCCTCCTTTGCTCCTACACTGGCCTACAGTAGAAGACCTACAGAGTTCGGAGGGTGGGAGTAGCCCAAATCCTGCACTGTATTTCGCTACAGCACTTGATAAATTACTACTGATCCTACTGATAAAGCCAGTACCTCGCAGCTAGAATTAAGTGCGCCTTACACTACGTATCTCTCGACTTTTATAATTAAGAGCGTAGCAAGATCGTCGCAGTGACAGAAAACGTGTTTCTTTACTGGTGAAAGGCTTTGTGTCAGGACCACCATGTCAACTGCTATTTTAAGTTCGAACATAAAACATGAAGAGCACTATTGTCATCTAAGCAATAAGTCCTAATGCCACTGTAGTTACTGTAGCAGCATCAATCAAGGCATCATGGTGACCCCGAGCACTAATCCTCCCCAATTCTTTCGGTTTCGCTGGCAGCCATGTCCCAGGAAGCTGTCTTCAGCAAGGCAGAAGCAGGTAAGAGAAATACATTAAAAATCTATGTCCCATCCTGAGTTGTCGTCAGGGGGCGGTTCATCACTGTCCTCCGGGAAGCTGTCAAAATTGCTTGTGTCTGTTGGAGATGCCACCTGCGGAAAGAAGAGAGTGACAAGAAGGGGACGGTCATCAAAGCAGACCTCTGCAGACATTTCCTCTCCATCTCATTCAAAAGCATTCATTGCTAAGCTGCATGGGCAAGAAAAGTTCTGCAGTCAACAACTTTTTTGCTGAATCCCCAAGAGGACTTCCCACAGGTCCCCTACTCTCATGATGCAGGCCTTTTAGGGTCTCAAGTTCAAGAGCAATGGTCCTACCCATGGTTACAAGGTTGGTAAAAAAGACTTGGAAAAGCCCTGGGCCTCCCCAAAGCCCAGGATTTCCAATGTATGGCTCCAGGATCCTGAATTTGGGGCTGTGCGCTGGGCCCTGCTGCCTTTGAGTTTCCTGACGAGTATTGCTCAGCCTATGGAGCCTACCAGAGAAGACCATCTTCCTAGGATGAAGGCCAAGTATGTTTCTTTTTTGGTAATAATGCCATTTAAAATCTACCATAGCTAGATAATTTCAAATTTTTTTGCTTTACAATGATGACTGAAACTTTCTTACAACGAGACCCCGATACGTTCAAGGCAATTTAAAAAAATGAAACAACAGAAAAAGAGACCAGCAGCTCTCCAGACCAAAATAATCAGTGTCTTACTAGAGAAAATTTGGTACTTTAAGCCATACCCAAAGTAGCCAGTGCAGGCTGGAGGGGACTGCGCTTGCCATGGGAGTGCTGTGCAGGAAACACTTGCTGTATTCTTTAGCTGTTTCACTTGTGCAGCTGGTGGAGAAGCCACGGTTGGAGCCCAGCCTACAGTCCAGGAGACGTATTTGATGCTGGAGGCGGCTATAAGCCTTGGGAAAAGACTATTTGATCAATAAGACCTCCAGCATCAGCTCTAAATTTAATTTGCTGCCCGCTGCATCAGCATTTCCCTGCTGCTGGAAACATCTTGGGGAAAATTAAGATCCTTGAATACCAAACTCACTTTGAAAAAAACCGACCTGCAAAAGCTTAGTGGAGTACTGCAGAGAGATGAGATGCTTCACTGTGTACTGAATGCTGTTTACTTTGTTGGTGTTGGCACTGTTGAGTTGGAGAGCCTTCACCCTTTGGGTCCTCACCCTTGGGGTGCTCCACACTCGCCCTCCTCCATGGTGCCGTGGGCTGGACCACATCCCTCTGTTTCTCTCAGTCCATCCCATGTGAGCTCTCCCTCTGGCAGCGGAAGTGTTGGGGATGTAGGTACAAGATACCAGCCACCAAAGTGTAAGAGATGCAGTTGGTGTGGCCATTGATGGAGGATGCACACGAGCTGCAGCTTCTTGTGAAAGCCTCTCAGCAGCAATGGACAGTGGGCTGCATGGGGTGAAAACATCTCTGGAGCTCCCCAGAGCTCCTCTGCACATGTCCACTCCAGGAGCACCTAGCAGGGCAGGCATGGTTTTTTGAGCTCTGGTTAGATGAGGCTTTAAGGGAAGTAAGTCTTTGGGAAATGGATAACCTTTTGTGTTCATCTGACAAAATAAAAAGGCTGAGTATGTCCCAACACCTCAAATGTAGAGGGTTTTCTTTTTCTTAAAAGAAATATGATTTGGGGAAGAAAGGTTGGATGAGTTGTTACTCTGCTGATCGACTTTATGTGATGCTAACGCTGTTGTGTGCGATTCCCCACAGCTCTGAGGTCCAGGTCACCTACATGGCCTGCAGTCCTTCACTGTCAGAGACAAGGAAGCAAATGTCCCTCTCAGTGCTCTCTCCAGCCAAGAAGGGACACTCTAGATTTATCTCCATCCAAGAAGATAGAGTGCAAATGTCAGTATCAGCTGTCTGGCTGGTTACCAACATCAGGGCTTGAGACGAATTACGGTGCAGAGATCCACACATCCTTCTCAAAGGCAAGAGCTGTGATGCAGGACAGCACGTCTTTGGAAAAGTCAAGAAGATGAAGAAGCTTTTCAGGACAGCTACCATCACAGATTTAAGTGGTGGTATCGAGGCTCAGCTGCTCCCTGAAGCAATGTCCTAGGAGCAGGCTGTAAACTGAGATCTCCTAAAATCCTGTGGAATAAGAGCTAAGGAGCAGCTTTTGATTGCCTCCCTGGTAGCACCACATAACTGCTGATGAGAGTTAAAGAGCTGAGGAAAGCTTTTTTCTTAAGAAAATAGCTAGTCTCTACGTTTAGCCCCGCTGGCTCCTTTCCAGCTAACAAGGAGAGGTGCACTGATTGAAGGAAAACCTGATTTCTTCTTGCAGAGCTATGTATTTTAGGTCACTTTTCAGGTATGGCCCTTACTGGCAGTTGGGACTTTTGCCAAAGCAACTGAGCTGGTTGTGGCAAACAAGCGGGACAGACAGCTTTGGGGTGGATGAGGTCCACTAACTGGTGAGGCAGGTTTCTGAGAGGATCTCAAGAGTATGTTTAGGGAATATACTAGTCCTAAGAGCTCTAGGAAAGAATGAGCTGTGTTGAATTGGGATTAGGGTAATGCATGGCTGTCAGCATTGAGTTGTCCTGGAAGAAGGATTCCTCTGAAGAGGGAAGGATGCTCCCGTCTACTTCAGACAGCCTGATGGCAGCGTGCTGACCAAAAGGGTGAGAGCACTCTCTTGGGAGCAATCACAGACATGTTCCCTGGTAGGATGCCACCAGACCCATGAACATACAGCCTTGACGGTGCTAAGAAATGGCGCCGATGAAGTGCACTTGGTGCTCACACAACCCTTTTCTCCTACCGTGTTGGACCTAACTGAAAAAGGAAAGAAAATGTGATTTCCTGCACAAACAGGCTGGAGAGCAGCCTTCCTCTAGGCAACGCCAAAGGAGCTGAGACCGTTTCTGGTGGTGGAGCAATGTCCCAGCTTGGGGATGTCGGGGAGCAATTCACGCCCCTAGAGAGCAGATACCATTGAAGTCACTGCTGCCGGTTATGCTGTCTGAGGGTTAGACATGCAGGGTCCATAAGTGTACTGGGTAAAAGCAGTATTGGAAATTTTCTTACTACACAAAAAATCCACTAAAAACAATTAGAGAAACATATTGGGGTATTTCCAGGCTACACTGACATCCTGCACAGGTAAACCAGAAACTGAAACCGGATATAAAGGAGCAAACTTGACTTTATTGTCTGACTTGAAATGTGGTGAACAGTACTTCTGACAAATTAACAGTCATTATAAAGAAGCTTAACAGCAAAACCGCAATTTTAATTTATAAAACATTTATATGTTCTTTGGGCATCCTGCTTTAGGCAGATATTTGCAAAGTCCTGATTTCTTCCACTGACTGCCAGTAACTTCTGCAGTCCATAGGGCAAAAGGGGGGGATGCAAAACCCTCTTGCTCTTTCATAGCTGCTAAGAAAACCTCGGGATGGCAGATTTAGCCCCGGAGCTGTGCCTGCCGCTGCTGCAGGAGGTGCAGGACCATGGGCGGACGGAGCAACGGGGTGCAATTAAACATGATTGCTAATGTCATTCTCTTGGTGATCCCGCAGGAGAGGCATGGAGAGAAAGGGATTAAGTTGAAACAAGGAGGGGAGGCTGCAGAACAGAAGGGGCCAAGGTAATTTCTATCAGCTAATCCTGTTTGGTTTCCCTTTGCGGCAGGCTTTGTGGGTAAAGAGCTCACAAAGACATCAAAGGAAGAGCTTTACTCCAAAGCAAAATGAGTCGAGCTGTCCCTCTGCGTCTGCTCCCAGTTAAACATAAACTAGGCGGTAACAGGGCTATTCATGTAGGACACAGACACAGGGAAAAAAGGGTGAAAAGCACAAAAGAAAAGACAGAAGGAAAGGTTAATGCAAAAGAAAAGGGAGATGGCATACAAATCCCACTTGCCTCGCCAAAAGAAATAAGAATAAAGGAGAAAGAAAGAGGACACATCTGAGAGAAGGGGTGAAAGTGGCAGCTCTCCAGCGAAATGTGAAAAATAGAAGAAGAAACAAGCGGAGCAGGTGAGGAAGAGTAAAACGTGTAGTTGTGAGCGATCCTGCCCCGATCTCCTGCCGCGAAGGGCATTTCGTTGCAGTCATGCCCGCTCTAAACCACCTTCTCCTGAAAGAGACTGCCCAGAGATCAAGTATAGCTGGAAATGTCTCTAACGTGACTTCTTCAAGCATGTTCAGAAGAAATAAAGCACATGCTGTCACCACTTCTCTGCAGTGTATTAGTGCCTGAAGCTCACAGCATTCATGTAAAAGAAAGCTATTGGCTGGGAAGGAGAAAAGAAGTAGGAAAACTTACACTTGGTATTATAGGAGGCGTCAGTGTCCCTTTTCGTAACCCTTCCCAGTTAAAGCCTTCAAACCATCTAGAAGGGAGGGAATAAAGAAACAGTTAGACATACGGTGAAAGCCTCTCTGTAGCACAAAATGAAATTTAAATCGCTTAAAGAGTGGGTTTCATCTCCTGCGGTCATCTTCTTCAAATTGTCCAATTAGCCTTAATAATTTTTCCTGTCATCTTTATAGAAGTTTTGTGGGATTGAAAACGAAGCGTGTCTAGCAAACCAGTGGTGATACCATGGCAAATGTGAATTACCAATGCTCAGGAGAAAACCATTCCTCACTGCAGGTATCCTGGCAGCTGTTCCTTCCTTCCTACAGGGTCAATCCCTCCCACACGAGACCCCTAAAGTCCTTTCTTTGTATGAGATTGGGAGGTAAGGGCATGCACAGGAATGTCCTTGTCCTGGTTTGGACACCTCGGGTTTGCTCAAGCTACAGCAGCTTAGGTGGGTGGATGAGCCCTGAGCTGAGCTTTCAATCAGTCCACCCAAAACTCCATCCAACACGTTTCTATTGCTTTGGGGATGGGAGAAGAGCAGGACCAGCATGGATGGATCAGACAATCTGCTTCTGCAATGGGTCTTTAACTTGTTCCTATTCCCCTCCAGCAGTGTGAAAAGATAATTATGAGACATGATTTAACAACTGTCTCCCACCAGACCAAAAGGGATGATGAATTAACATTATGGGTAGACAGAAAGTGTGTTGGACTAGGGGGAAGGGAAATCAAGGAAAACCTTGGAAAGTGATTCCTCAAACCAAAAAAACCCAAAAACATCCAAGCAGGCAGTGGCCGAGTTGGATTGCTTCCAAATGCTCTTCTGCATTAGAGCAATTAAAGTGTAATGGTCAACGTGCAATGCGTTTTGCTCATAGGCAAGGCTGCCATCTACGCCAAAGCACTGGGAAAAAAAAAAGCCTGATGGAAATTCTATTAGAGTATAAAGCACACTAGAAGGGAAAGGCCAAAGGAGTTTAAGAAGAGTATTTTTTACTGAATTTCAAACTGAAGTGTTTGAAATTCATGTATGTGTAGTTTGGATCCGATGGATGGTGGAGAAGACACTTACTTGTGCTTTTGGATATCTTTCACTCCGTTTTTCAAGTTCCCTAATCTTTCTGATGGATTGTCCCTATAAAATGAATAACAAATCAGTTACTTTCTTAATCCTTCTGAACGATTCATTTCTTTGCAAATAAGATCAAGGTGATTATATTTCATGCGCTTACCTGCATAGTTTTTTAATTAAATTAGCAGCATTTTTGGCAATCTTCTTTGGAAATTCAATCATGTCTATTCCCCTTAATATGATGTTATAGGTCTTCATGGGGTCTGGGCCTGAGAAAGGGGGACTTCAGAGGGGAGAGGAAAAAGATTAAAAGCTTGTCCTTTAAAATAGCATTGAAGATTGATTAAAAAAACCCCAAAGCAATATATGGTACCCTACTGAAATGAGAAAAGGTAGATGACAACTAGCAATTGCTTTGCTTCCTATGATCTTAACCATTTCTCAGCCCAGGAGCTCTAATATTGTCAACGGTGCTGGCTGGAGGGAAGTACCAAAGAGTAAAGCCATGTTTTCTGCAGCAGCACGTGCTAAACCTCTCACTTCCATGATGGCCCATGTCCCAACAGCCTGTGGAACAAGGGTCTGAGGACCTTACTCACTGTTTGACATCGTGACGTGCTTTCAGTGGGGATCAATTAGGTTTCCGTTGGTTTAACAGAATAGGGGCCTGGGTCTAGCCTCAAACTACAAGCAGGTTGAGGTGACTGCTCCTTTTCCTTACCCTGGGAGCGAGCGATGCAGGATGAGGTGAGGAAGTGCAGGGAAGCTGCTACTACCAACATAAGCAGTAATGTATACATCCAGAACTAAATACGGGAAGGGATGGATATAGGGACTCAAGTCTCCACAGCGTCACGTCTACCTCCTCCTTTTGAGATGTGTGGCAGCCCATCACTGCACCTCCTTGTTTGAATTGCAAACCATTTCTCATCACATTCAGCTCAGTCTCAGTTATAGTTCAGGGCCAAAAATGAATTTTTGGGTGTCATTTCACAGCACTTCCTTAAAAGCCTGCTCATGTCTTGCCCTTTTGAGAGGTCTGCATGGAAGCTGTGATTTAAAGTGGAAAAAGTAATTGTTAGGTTCAGCAGCACAGTGCTGTGCTGCTACAGCGCACGCTAGTGCTGAACCTTCCCCTCGCCTAATCAGGGTGACAACAGCAGAAATATTCGGATCTATTTTCAGCAGCGGCGCCGGCCCCGATGCCCATACCTGCCAGTCAGGAGTTCATACATTAAGATTCCCAGTGACCAGTAGTCTGCCGAAATGTCGTGACCTTTGTTCAGGATGATCTCGGGGGCTACGTACTCCGGGGTTCCACAAAAAGTCCATGTTTTCTTTCCAAATCCTATTTTCTTTGCAAAGCCAAAATCGACCTGCGGAAAGGAGCAGAGTGCCATCAGGGCAGAGTGCGAGAGGGAATGTCAGCCATGTGCTCCGCTCCTCTTGAAGTGAAGCAAAGCAGAAAGGAGGTCTCCTCGTGGGAATATTCTCCTAACTAAAGCATCGTGGGTCATTCCAGAACCAGGCAACCGCAGTGACCTTTTTGCCGATTTATCCTTCATAATATAAAAGGAAGACTCTCATGAAGGAAGAAGAACAAATGCCAGCACCGAGGGTTTCTTGGGAGATGTAACTTCGTATCATTCACAACTCAGGTTGATTTTTTTTTCTTTTTTTTTTTTTAAACACCCAGCCTTAACCTGAGCGAGGAACTAATTAGGCTAAATACCGACCATTTTGGCACCTACTGAAAAGTTCAGATTTCTCTCCCAGTATAGAGAGCGATGCAGTACTACAAGCGTCCTCCCAATTTGCTTGAGCTGCTGGAACGTGCTGGTGGGCTCACAAACCTCAGCGGACCCCTACAGCAGTGTCCCTATGGCACTGGCAAGCACGGACAATCAGGTTATCCTGGGAACCGAAGCTGTCCTTTGGGGCCCAGACAGAGCTCAGGCTAACAGGCTTACTGTATTTTTAGCTCTACCCCCTCTGCTCTCCCCTGCCTTGGCGCTGTGCCGGCCCAGTGCTGTGGTCTGTAGCACACTCTGCTGTCCCTTGATGGCTGTGAGATGCTCCAGCAACTTCCTGTGCTGGTCAGGGGCAAAATGTCCTACATGGTCCCACAAGAGATCTGGGATACTTCTTGTGCTATCGTGGATGTGTTCAGGGAGATCAAAATGTCTAAGGACCTGGGGCTTAGTGATGGGACCAGCAGAGACCCTAGTCCAGATCCTCCTGGGGTGGGATGAAGGACAGTCCTGCACCTAATCCTCCTTGATCGTCCAACACCTTGCTGGACTCCCCCCCGGCCTTAGTGAAATGCTCTGGAGGATAAACTCTGATGTCATTCGTTGGGCTTAGTGTCACGGTGAGACACAGTGGCTGCCACCAGACTGTAAAGGCCCATGACAGAGATGGTCTGACTTACTGCTCCCACCTGCTGATGCCGCTCCCGGGTTTCCATTCCCAAAGGCAGGGAAAAGTCCCCAAGCCGAGAGGCAGAAACCTTGGCCCCTCCGTGACTCTCAGGGAGGGCATCAGCCTCTCTTGGATGCAGCTCTTTTGAGGAATGCATTGTCCCATCCTTCACTGATGGCTTCCCAACTGCCCACATCCTCCAGCACCTCCCACCAAGGGAATTCTTTCTTTTCATCTCCCCCTCTCCATGGTCTCACATGGCATTTGTGGTGTACCTTACATGCAGGGCACCTCTACAGTGATTTCTGAGGGAAAAAGGTAATATGAGTGAATGAAGCAATACAGCGAAACCCATCAGAAACTCCCTAATTCGCGGGGCAGAGGTGTTGCACATGCTGTTGTCCTGGTTTGAGGAGGTGGATCTTGCAGGGGGACAGCACCAAGAAGGACCATGACCTTCTGGGAAGAGTAGTTTCAGGCAGAGCCTTATGCAGTTGTCCCAGAGGAGTTTGCACAGATCAGTCAGGTGTGTTATTGTTGCTAAAACACAAGCGGCCCTCCTAAAGCAAGAAGCTGTATTGGCCACAGTTCAGCAACACAGTCCAGAGCAATTAGTAACGATAACTTCTTGCCATGACAGGGTCATGATTAATCACTCCATGAAGAACGCCTAAGGACCTGACGCAGAAACAGCAGCTTGCAAAATTTGCTTCACTGGTTGCCTACGAAGCCCACAGATGCAAGTCCTCCCCCGCTCCCACCAATGTTTTAAGACACCTCTTTTCAAGTTACTTTTCAGTCTTTCAGTTGCTCTAAAACAGCTGGATGGATTTCTCTTGATGTTCTTCTCTAAACATTTCCACTTCAGGACAACAGATCTGAATTTCAGGCCAGAAATTCAGGCCCAACTCAGCGTACAGCTGAGGGTACACCTGAGCCTTGGTCTGCCGGAGGTTGGGAAAACATCCCAGTGGTGGGTGACTACACCCTTGCCCTGATCTCATCTCAGCCTCTACTGATGGCCACCATCGCAAGACAGATCCCTGGGCTGGGTGGACTTTGCTTCTGACCCTCTATGGCTAATCCTGTGTTCTCCTCTACTCCTAACACTAATTGTCTGATACTAGTGGTGACTTTTTTTGGCCAAACCAGATGTTGCAGGCACTCACCAGTTTGGCATAACCTCGATGATCCAGAATGAGGTTTTCTGGCTTGAGGTCCCTATAAATGATCCCTTTGGAATGCAAATAGGCAAAAGCTTCGACCACGCACGCCGTGTAAAACCTGGTTGTTGAATCCTCAAACGAACCTCTACATAAAATGAGAGAGGGAAAGGGATTAGATCTCTTCTCTTACTGGATTTCACTCAACCGCTGAAGTATCTACACAGTTTAGTAGAATCACTCTTAATACCTGGAACGTGCCTCTTGCTGAACTCACCTTTATATATAAATTTAATTGCATTTCCATTTTTAAGTTAGCATCTCTGCCTTCAATCCACTTCAACATCAAACATACATACCCAAAATTTTTTAGGTTTTATTTTATAATTTCATCTCATAGAAGTAAAATTTACAAATCATTACCTTGTAAGCAAAAGGTGATTTTTTTTTTTATTATAATCTTTGACTACTGGGTGATTAAGCTATTTTGACCTGTGGAGATCATGAACTCCTGTACTAATGTGCATAACCAAGACAAAAGGCAGAAAAATTACAGTTGCTGGGACGTGAGGTGTGAATTGCAAATTCAGCATGTATCAAAATTCTCCATCCTTGTTTCAGCACCAGTTTGCAGCCAGTTTTTCAAAGCAAACCTGCCCGCCGGGAGCGCATGGTGGGCGCTGGCTGAGCTCAGAAGCGTGTCTAAGCTAGGTGGCAGCAGAACCACAATTTAAAGCCGAGAGAATTAAAGATGAAATTATCAGCCTCTGTCAAAGACGATGAAAAATACAACCCGGCACCTGCTAACTTTGCTATGGTTCTCGTTTTAATGGTCTGGAGAAGGCACACTGTTAGGAAAAGAAAGAATTACAAAAAATGTGTTCTAGGTAATTAAAAAAGAATTTAATCTTTGCTTTCCGATCAATCTTTCTGATGCATTTCTTTCGCTTTCCCAATTTAATTATGCTCCAATTATGAGCCTATTACACAGTTGCACCCAATTCACTGCATCTTTTCCTGCCCTGCAGGTGTATTATGTGCACGTCCCACGTACACCCATGCAACCCACCTGCCACCTACCCACCCACCACCAAAACCAAACGCTGCAAGGTCAAACCCTCCCAAGGAAGGAAATACCAGGACCACATTTGCTTGTGCATTACGGCACGGTTTGTAATTACATGCTTTCCTAACTATTTTTTTTCCATGGCGCTTCTGTGTCGTAGTGCTCTTTGCGGGGTGTGGATTTGATGTGCGATCCTGTTTCCCACTTTGATGAGCGGCCCTCGTGTAATATCTGATATCTGGACTAAAAGCCCAGGCAGAACTATTGACTTCCTCCTGCTCATAGCTATCATACCTGACTGCGTCATAAATATTAAAAAATATTAATAGATATTATTTGTCACAGTGTCTCTGTGATAAGAGGTGGATGTTGTTATTCACAGTTACAGAGGGTGGGCAGCGGAGCAAACACCGAGATGAAAAATGCAGGTCTTTCTCTGCGATGGGAAATGGTGATTTTTCAGAGGACTTTGAAGAAGTCTGCACTTTTTACCTTGAAAAGGCACTTCCCCATGTATCTCATTCGCAACTGTGAACTCTCACTAACGCCACTGCTTCCTTAAGGCCTCAGTTTGTAATTTCAGAGTCTAAAATGGCCACGGCAGCAATGCCAAAAGGTGCCACACTGGAAGGACCCTATCTCCAGAGTGCGTCTTGCAGGAACACAGCAAGGCTGGCCTTGACATTGCACTTCCTCCCTGTAGAAAACATTCTGCTTCATAGGACAACAGTTTCTTACAACTCACCTGTCCCTGAGAATTGTCCAGAGCTCTCCACCTAGACAAGCTTCCATCAGCATGTACAGGTACTTGCTGTCCTTGAATGTCCTGTAGAGCCTGTTGTCGGCAAATGAGAAAATCATAAATAAATCCACAATTCAAGCAAAGGCACCGGTTGTTCACTTCTCACGGACCGTGGGCTTCATCTCGGGAAGCACCACAAGACTAAGGGGAAGCTTTCAGAGCTAGTACTACGTTTAAGGAGATAATTTCAATGTCTTTCCTTGGGTGGGAAATATTTCAGCAGAAAAGGATGGGCATCTGAGTGGTGAAGTGTATCGTGGACCTTAGAAGAAAAGGTCACCACTACTCTGGGTGCAACATATGAAAATCTGCCATTCCTAATGGCATAACCTGACACCTGGCTTTCCAGACGTGCTTGAAGGACAAGTTTTCCTACCATTTTTTATAACATCCATATCGTCTTATTCTTCACGCTGCAGAGTCTGGCTGCAGATTGGCAGTCCATCCATTTGATCATTTCAAAGGCATGCCGCCCAATTTGTGATTAATTTCAGAATTTAAACCCGCTTTTTGATTTGGTAGAGTTTAAAGAGAACCCACTGACATGCAGGTATCTAAAAGTACTCTTGCTCTTCCTCCCAGGACTGAATGCAGAGGAAAAATTGCCTCAAGGGACAGATAGACCAGGCTTTATGAACCCATCCTCCTTCTCAAGTGCAACCTAAATCGTGTGGTAAGATCTTTGCTTTGTGTTTACTATGATCTATTAAACAAATGCAACTATGAAACCATGGAATTGAACATAGGAACTTCAGCATTAGCTGTTTTATTTAGTTTTAACGTTGAACCACTTTTGTACTTCTCGTTACACGTGTGGGTATATCAGTTCAGGTTGCCTGCAGGAATGAGCCCACTATATGTGGATACTGGAAAGGTTTCTTTGTGGCCTGCACTGCTTAGAAAATAATTTAAAAAATCGGGAGCTCGGCAGCAGAAAGGGATGCTGAGGCATATTCTGTTATGGTGCAATTGCTCCATTTGTGGGACTATCCAAGAGTTAAAGATTAAAGGGCTGGTGCAACACAATATGAACTAAACAGGTGGTTTTGCAGATTCTAGCTCTTCCCAGCTAGTGATAAATCCAGAGATTAATATCTTTTATGGACCTGTGTGATGGACCAGGGGGAAAACACAGCAGGATTCAGTTCCTTTTGAAGGCATTCAGCTAAATATTAACTTCAGGTATGTGGCAAAACACCCTGGCAGTTACAGCTTGGCTCTGATATGCTTTCACATCGTGATGCTAGACAACATTTGTCTCCTGTCTGTGTTTGCGTAGCATCCAGCACGCGCCTTAGCCGCAGTTACCCGTGATATTTTTTGGCACGTTTAACAGAAAAACATCCCAGCAGGTGCAGCTGCGACGTCGGCAGGGGTTTGGGTACTGAATATGCTCCGGCTGATCTACCTGGGCAATATTCAGTAGCTAAAAGGTACTATTTGCAGCCACAAGAGAACTGAAAGGAAAAAAAAATAAACCAGTGTTTCAGGTCTTTCCTTACTCCAGTATTACCTACGTTGACATTTAAAACCTCAGTTATAACATGCTTCTCAGAAAAAGTTGGAACAAACTTAGTGACCATTTCATATGGGTAAAATTTACAGGTTTAACAAAAAAACCCCCTGCTTCTTGCCACTTGGACAAAATATAATTTATCATAACAAACATTTCATCTACATTAAGGTTTACAGAAAATCTACATACTTAAGAATCCAAAATATGAGTAACTAAATATTTTGAGTTGCTCGGTATTTAAATGCTACTGAAATAAAGCATTATTTTCTCTAGTTAAGGTAGCCCTGCTGAAAATCTGCTTTCCAGAAAATTTTATAGTCCTCAAATCTGGCCTAAAACATGCAGAAAAAGAATAATTAAATGTTGTTTAGCAACTGTAATGGAAGCATAAATTTTATAAATGCTGGAACCGCAATATTTCAGTAGATCAAGCAGTTGTAAGTTTGAAATCTCACAATATTTGAATTAATTTTTTATTAATTTTCTTAGTCATCTAAGTATTTGCAGATCTAGTGCAGACATCCATGGCTCAACACTTGTTTGGCCCTTTACCAAACCCACAGAGAGCATTTTGTTCTGCAAAATTCTTAGTATCTCTCCAAGTAAGTTTTATTTAGTGATACCTGGCCTCTTCTGCTTCTTTTGCCTGGTTTCACTCATTTTAACAACCAAACTGAATTATTCTTCAAAGATTTTTAATGAATAGTTTCATGATGAATTAAGAACATAGTCGGATTCTTCAGGAATTTTGTCTTTCCCATTCTGATATCCCAGAGATTGTGTCCTTGCTCCAAGATCATTTTAAACCCACCTTTCACCCGGCATCTCAAAACACAATTAATCTACCAAAGTGATAAGGTTTCTGCCCATAGCACCCAGAAAAATATTATCCCAGCTGGTCCAAGGAAGGGTATAAACAGATTGTGAATAATTTTAGGATAGAAACTATAACAACTTCGAATCCCTGTGGACGTGCAAAAGGAGAAGCGAGGGGGAAAAGCAGACAAAGAGTTTGATAAACTGGAGAGGATTTTCTAGCTGTGGCACATGCAGTAGCAAAAGGTTGGACTTTACAGCTTAGAAAGTCCCTTCCCAGGGCAGGATTTCCATGGGGTATTAAAAATAGTTAAGGGAGGCTTGTTACTGCAAAGAATGAGAATTATTGCAGGACATGGAAGGAAAAGACCTATGGCTAACGAATCCCTTTTCCACTGCCTACTACTGAAAGCATAAAAAGTAGGAAAGAAGTATCTATTTTAAGCTATGCGTATCAGTGGCTCCACTAAGAAACTTTTGCAGGCTCGGGCTATTTAATTAGGAGGAGATATTTCTGGAAATGGTGTCAAAACGTCCCTCCGGTTGGCTGGCCCTGGACTTCACCTCCCATTACATCCCCATCCCGAGACGGCTCAGGCTTCAGAAAATAAATCTATAGGCTGAAATAGCCCACAAGGTATATTTGGCTCTAGCCTAGGTAACGGGGGCATGTTTGTGAATCGAATATTACAGCGTGAAGGAAACTGCAGCCGGGTAGGGTGTCAGGCTGCAGTTGTCACCCATGAATCAGAGGCGAAGCCACGGGCTCCGGGGGAATCCCAGGGATCAGGCTGGGAAGGAAACACCCCCTTAGTGACTGATGGCTGGCTGGCCCGGCCACGCGCTTGCCTTTGCATTTTTATCACAGGGTTTTGGTTTCACCCCTGGCTTAGTATGTCTCTCTGGAGCAATTTTTGGGAGCGGGGTTGATCTCCTCTGGCAAAAAGCAAGTGCTTCAGGCATTTCTTTGAGTGTGGGACGCAGCCCCCTTGGTTTAGACGAGAGGTCGCCCTTTTAGATACCTCCAGCTCGGTGAAATGCACTGCACTGCCAGAGGTCCTCACCACCCACTCTCTCATCCTGACCTAAACCATATAAAGAACCATCTCTGCTTCCTGGTGACAATCCTTGAAGAGTTAGAGAACTTTGCTATTAGGGTTAAAACAAACAAAAATGCCTCACACCTGCTTTTATTCACTGAAGAATTGCATCTGCTTAGGTTTTGGGGAACAATATAGTTTAGGCATTTGCCCATGACAAGTCAAGGGACACTGATCTGGGTCTATCTAACACGCCCTAAAGAGAAGCACTGGATACAACTATTTATTCACACGGCAGCACATGATCTCAAAAGATTAAACCCTGCCTTCCAGCTTTTACTTTGTGGGGAAGAAAATACAGAAATTCAGAAAAAAGAGGAAAATTAACCCTGAGTGGGGACAACACTGAGTCACGCTGTGTACGTCCACACGGACGTACATGATCGCCTGCATCATGGCAAGTTCTGTCCACACTGCAGGCTAGGGGTGGCCTTGCTCCAGGAGCCACAAAGCCATATGAGCATGGCATGGGGCCAAAGCAAACCAATTAAGACGTGAGTTAAGTTTAGGCCCGGGTGGACGTCCCCCATGGGCAGAGTGATCTCATGTTTGCCTGGAGAAGACCTCATTCCCTGCACTATATCTGCAGTCCCTTGCAGAGAAGCTATGGCTAAAGGGTTTGCTGGTGATGGATGGATTATTCCTATGTGGTTTCATGAAATGCCAAAATCGGCTGTGCTTTGCTCCCTCATGGCACTGCGTAAGGCGGAGGGATGGTACCTCACGATGAAGTCCGAGTGCGCGCTCTGCATGATCTGCTTCTCCGAGCGGATGTGCTCCTGCTGCCTCGTGTCCACTATGTGGCGTTTCTTCAGTATTTTCATGGCAAACGTTTTCGATTCTTCGCTTTTCAACTGGACCTTGGGTAAAGAAGGCAAACACAATGGTTAGAAATGGTTAGAAATGGTTAGAAATGGTTAGCACATTCCCTTGCCAAGCCGACAGTCCAATGGCATGGGGACCCAGTAATCTAACCACCCTACCTTCAAATAATTCCTCTCACTTCTTCAGTTATCAGCTTCACTTAGGTATTAACCAGTTTTCTAAACACCTGGGCTATTGCTAAATTGAAAAGCCATTTTAAAACTCCACGTGTTTTAGGGAAAACCCAACCGTCAGTGGTACTCTTGGGTCCGAAGATGTTGCTAGCAAACGTACAACTTTCACAAAGCCTTTTTCTATAGCTAGTAACAAATGCACTGGCTCTGGCAGGGAAATGCAGTCCTTGGATGTTTGTACAGGATGAGCAGAGCTGGCTTTTCAACGGCACTGCTTGGTCACGTCTTTACTTTTAACCTTAAGCCTCAGCAACCTATTTTTAGCCTGATTTCCCGAGATGAGGTTGAAGGGAGTTGTTTGCTTGCTCGCTGGTGTAACCCTGGTAACTTCCGAACCCTGAGCCATCCCCAGCCCACTCTGAGGGACCAGTACCCATCCCAAAGATAGCTGGAATGCAGCCATCCTTTCCATCTTGGCCATCCCCTCTTAGTCACCACCAAACAAGAAAGGAACCTCATCATTGACCTACCAGGCCTCTTAGTTTGCTAAATTCCCCCGGCAGCTGCTCACAGTAATATTGTCAGTTAAATGCTTTTCCCCCTTTATAGTAAAAGGTGCCATTTGGCGACTTCTATTTTGGTTTTCTTGTAGGAATTTGGCTTCAGCCAACAAACAAGCGGCTTGTCTGTCGTTGAGCCCCATCAGAAATCCAGCTTGCCTTTTAGGAGACAACATTCATGCAATTGCAATTTATGTAACGTAATATCTATTTTTATATTTTCTTGGTAACAGAAATGCGGGCTGATATGAGACATGGCACCTTCCACACTTTTCCCAGGCTGCATACCATAACCTTGAACAGTTCCCTCTGCGTTTGCTTTGTTCACGTGCTGGTTCAGGTCGCAGGGAAAATGCAAGGAAGGATGGTATCCTCAGCATCCCGTCTTTGTCAGAAATCGAACTGGTACTCAGATGTTCACAAAGACACATACAGCTTATGCGAATCAAACCCAAAAGGCTGATTCTCAGCTGGCAAAGAGATTTCCACCACCACCACAAATGATTCAGAAATAAACCCTAATAAATGAAAGTCCACCCACCTACAGCCAAAGTTTTCATCATAAGTTCTTCAATATGTATATATGTATGCATGTATTTCTCCATCTGTTTTAAAACCACTTGGGGTTTCGGTCCCCAGATTTGTGGCTTCTTATTTTCCCCACAGTCACAAGCATTTCCAAGCCCACATGAAACTTTTCTTTTTCCAAAGATGCTGTTCTGCATTTCACACTGAGACTGATAATTATTAGCTTTGCATGAAGCCTCTGTTTGCCATTTAATCTTCAGGGAGACAGGGTACAAAGACCTAAACAATCCACATAAAATAAAGAAAAACATTTTTCCTCTTCTATGCAGTAGAGCTGCCCAGTTATTTATTGAACTGGTGCTACACGGCGCTGTCTTCACTATGCGGTTTGACCACAGCTCAAAGCAGAAAGAAATTCTGCATTTATGGGCAGACTGAAAGTGATAAAAACATTTTTTGTTTGGGGTTAGGGCTTGGGTTGGGTTTTTTTTTGTTTTTTTCATTTTGAATAAGTGGCATATGGACTTCAGTTCAACTTTGTACTAAATTATTTGATAGTACCCCATCTAAATCAAAGCAGGCTGTTTCAAGGGAGCAGGGCGAGAAGTGAGCTGACACACAGGGAACAAAGTGACAAAGAAAATTAAGGTGAAATCTAGGCTGAAGAGAATTTACCAAAACTTACAAAAATAATTAAGGTTTAATACCACTAAGCATATACCTCCGGAAAACTTATCCTTCTGTTTCCCATCAGACCTGTCCATCTGGTGATGGACAAGTGCAATCAGCTGCCACACAAATTATTGCAGACAAAAATCTGTGCAAATCCCTATTAGATATAACAGATCAGATCTGTTTTCTTTCAGCCTGCATTTTTTAAGGTTAGGCTGTCCACAGACAAATAATAATGAACAGTACAACCAAGAAAGTAGCTCCAGTAGTAAATTTGAGCACTTATTGGTCAATTCGGACATGAAACATTAACATTAAAAAAAAAAAAAGGGTATTTAGCACTCTAAACTTACCTGAACATAAATTCCTATTTTCCTAATGTTAATCTGTACTAGACATCAGTGTTAAAAATAAACACAACAACCTAGTGGAGGCTCAGATGAAAAATTCCAGTATTTTATAATAAAAGGTAGTATGGATAAAACCCGTTGTGTCCCCTTCTGGTATTATCATTTTAATACCATGGATTCGGACTACCTAATTTTTGTGTCTTTCATTAGAAAGGCTATTTGTTTTATTAATTACTGTTTTTTCAGGGATGCCTGGGCACATGATGGAGAGTCTGGGGAAGCAACCTGCTTTCTTCTACGTACCTGCCCAGCTTCAAAGTAAGTACAAGAAAGGAAATGACTATAAGGAAACAGAAGGTTGTGGTTTTAGTTGGTGTTTGATGATGTTATCACTGTCACAAATGTTTAAATATAGAACAATCAGGCGGTTACAATTAGCTAATGCAAGACTTTGACCGAATGCCACAGGCGAATTTAGATCCATTTTCCATTCCCACTCCTGTTGTGCTTTATAACGCAGAGGATTTGCGAGAGTTTGAGAGCACGGAGGGATTGGATTGCATTAAATGTGCTGATGCACCAAAACAAGCTGCTGAGGTACAAAATCTAAGGCTTACATTTTGGATCACCTGGTTTTCCACCTGGAAAATAAATCCTGCAAACTTTTCCTCCTTCTTCAACATGCCCGAGTCCTCCCCTTGCTTTGGTGTTTCTGCCAAATGTGGTACCTGTGAGGACTATTTTTATGATGCAGAGCTGGGGAGCTCCAGGTCATTTCCATTATTCTTACAAACAGTAATTTATAATAGTAAGCTCATGATAGTTAATAGAAAAAAAAAATCCCATGTCTAATTCCAATCTCATTTCAAAAGTAGAAAAAAAAAATATCCAGGAGTCACCTGGACTTTTTATTAAAAAAAAAAAAA
>VZTL01042976.1:33834-44508 GCA_013400535.1 Scopus umbretta
TAAACACAGCTATAATTCACGTACAAATAAATATGGTTTTACACCTCAGTGCTTTTTCAGATTTTCTGGGAAAATGGATAGTGATGAGACAAAATCCAGGCCTCGATGGAAAAAAAGGAGTAAACTGGTATATCTGTATGTTTCTTATCCTTCCTCTTTCTCTGTCTCTATTTACTATAAATCATATATGTGTATTATATATAGTCTGCAATGTGAGCAATTTCCGTGTGACTCCAGGGAGAGCTGAACTGACACAATGTGAGCTGACTTTGAGAATCTGTAAACGTTAATAAATACTTACCAGGATGTAGAACAATCCCCCAAAGGAGGCTTTATTTTCAGTGAAGACTAGTGAGGTGCCTCACCCTTCCCACACCTAGCCTGAGGATACGCTATTTTAACTGCACTTATCCCATTCATGTCTCGTCTTCTATTCCTGCATGATCTTCTAGGAGAAGACAGCAAAGAACCTCTCCTGGTTTTCTGAATTCCTGTTTACCACAGATGTTGTGCCTGTGGGTTACAGCTCTTGCATGGCTGTGGGTTTTCCAAGAAGCCTTACAATTATGTATTTTTCTCTCCAGGGAGCTGCTACAGATAATATTTGCCGCTATGGTACCCTGTGCAGACCCTTGAAGCCATTGAAAGAGCAGCAGACCCAAGGGCATGAAAGCAGAGCTGAACACATATTTATAGTTTATCCTTCCTTCATTTTGGCAGCTACACAGAGGTTACAACTGGAATGATGTTTGCTACTTAAAAATCCCCAGATTTCTTCTCGCTGATATAATGGAGTTATTTGAATGTGAACTTTCACAGTGTCTGGACACCGCACTCACAAAAACCTTGCTCATGAGCCTTTTCTGCTGATCTTCAAGGGAGCTGGCTGGGCTCCCAGCTAAATGGGAACACACACAGGGAGGGGAGTTTGTGCAAGTGAAAAATATTTTGTTTACTCTGGAGATGTGGCTTTTTCCTAAACATGCAGTAACGGTGGAGCTTTTAGGAGCTGGACAGAAGCTTTTCTTGAAGGCTTGTGTCCATGACTCACAGACAAGTTTCTTGTTGCTCACGTCTCCTGTTGGACTCCCCGTGTGGGCACGGCGATACCTCTGTAACGACAAAGACGCTTTTCCAAAGGGCTTTTGCTAGCTGTGCATTTTGCTCTGTGTGTATTATTTGGATATAATGGAGCCACAAATGAGCGTTATCATGAAATGTGAATATCTTCTTACCATGTTAATTAATAACGGACTCAACGGCAGTGCTCGGGAACTGAAGTGCAAAATGCTTTTGCTTGCTGGGTATGTCCAAGGTCCTTTATTTTCCACCGTTTCCCAGCTAGATGCATTTGAACCAACAAAAATAGCAGCAGCTGTTGCTGAGCACAGCACTTGCAAGCTGAGCTCTTTTAATCCCAACAGCTGAACTGCTGCACGAACAAAGCAGCGACTTCTCCCCCCCAGCAAAAGAGTACAGCATGCTTTTAGTACTAAATATATTTATGTTCTTCCAGGATGAAACAGATTTCCCCATCATAATACTCTTTGCTTTACGACTTGCTTTCTTCCCAGCATTTCTTGTTATTAGGCAACTGAGGGATTATCTTGCTCATATTTATGACTCAAAGCCTACTGTGGTGCTCAGTACTGTGGATCTCTCCATTAGGGTTTTGAAGGTACCTTTGAACATGTCCTTAAGGCCAGGTTCAGCCACTCTCCTGACCTAAGGCTTAGAGAGAAATTGTGGTTTGCACATCCAAATTACAAGCACGCTACCTGGTGCTTCTCACTATGTCCATTCTGCCTCGTGCTCAACATCACGTTAGTTTTGGGTGTGCTGCGTGCGGACAGGCACAGCGATTGGACTGGGTTAGACTGGAAAATAAGTCGAGACTGAAAAAAAAAAGACCTAAGATGGAAAGAAAAATAATGGAGTAAAAATGAAGTCTTTAGGATATACTGTAGCCTGAAATTTTGAAGGATGAATCAAGAGTTATTTAAAAGTGGGCAGCAGTGTGGAAACTGTCCATCACAGTGACCTTATTTTCTTTGAAAAAAATCTAGACTCAACTGGTTGGGAAAGCACTAAATATCATATCACAATCTGAGTACTGTGGGACTCTACAGGAAAATAAATTGCAAAACCATACTCTATGAATGCACCTAAGTATTCACTAAAAAATGCACAGTCCTTAGAAAACCTCAGCTCTTTAACAATTAAAGTTGCTTAATCAAATACTGTGCTAAAAACCTGTAATTCTATGGTTTGATCCCTGTACTGAAAATTGATATTTGATGCTTGACAACATGCACAACTAAGTTTTTTATAAGCAAGGGAAATGTATTAAAATTTGTGTCTTTCTATAAAGCCCAGAGGTAAATATTATTTTTCAAAAATGTCTAGAAGGAAAAGGCTAAAAAGCAGTGAGGAATGTAAACTGTTTCATGCATAAAATCATTCCAATAAAAAGTAAACAGCAGAAGGGTTATATAGCTAAAATATGCAAAACCAAATGGAAAAACTCCCTGCTGTGGTTTCTTGAAAATATCGGATGGACCTAAACTCTCCAATCCCATACACGACCTGGCCCCACTCCCGAGTTTGGCTTTGTCGGCGATACAGCACCTATTTTTACGTCTTATTCCTGTCTCCAACTGGAGCCGAGGCCTCTGGATTGACAACTCATATCCTGATCAGGCCTCTAGCAATATCTGATGGGCTACAAATGACATCTCATCTTTCCAAACTTTGACAACAACCTTTCCATTAACAGACAAGCCCCCAAGAATATGTTTCCATCTACAAAGGATGTATTTAATTCCATCAGGAATTAAAAATCAAAGAAAAAATAAAAAAAAATAGCTCTGCAGTGGTCCCGCCCCATCTAACAATATCATTAAAATTAAGCATCCTGCATAGAGCTAAGAAGGGAAGGAAAAAAAAGGACCCAATCTTCATAACCAGTATTTTGCTCAGCTCAGTAGCAGTAGTTTCATTGTCAGATGAATGTGGGATTTACTCAGGTACCTGATCTTCAAATCCCTCACTTAAGCCTCGATTTCTTCACCTTGTTGGCACCCAAAATGCCCGTTCTTTCTAAAGGAAGAAGACCAAAGGACCCCTGACAATCAAAAATAAAAATTAAGAGATTTCAAAGAGAAGACTGATCTTTCTAATATAGAGCTTTGTAATAGCTGGAACAAAGGATAGCTGCGCAATTGGAAATTTCCACTAACAAATATGTGAACTATGCATCTGTTGGTCTATTGGAAGACAATTATGGCGTTTTTTTCCTCACCGTCTAATTAATTCACTAATGGTTTTGTTTATAAAACAGGCTAGAGGCTATAATAAATTTGATTGCACTTCATAATCTGTGGCCAGATTTCTCTTAAAACATGAATAAAAATGAAAAATGCCATACTGCCCATTTTAAAAAGGTCTTGTATAGCCCCAGTAAAATGTGGTTGAAACTAAGGCTTTATTTTTATGTGTATGTCTTTATTAATCTCCATATTGTGAAGGAGTTTAGCTTTTAGTGGCCACCAGTGAGCCAAAAGGACTTTGAGGGTGTCTGTCTAGTATATGGCACAACAAAACACTTTCATTAATGGCTTGGATTGTAAAATAAGAAAACTGTTATTAACTTTGGACCTATTAAAATCAAGCCAGAGAGGGCTGGGAGCAATTTTGAAAAGAGCAAGGGAATGCAAACAAATTTTTACAAATTGAAGTGATGACTTGAAATAAGATGGATGCCATTTAGTAGTGGCAAAGTGCCGCTCCTAGTTGCCCAGCTCTACCTGAGCAGAGGAAGGTCCAGGCTGGACTAACGTGCCTGGTTTGGGCATCGCTCCAAAGAGGTGAGAGCCAGCTGGAGACTGAGCAACAAGGATTATCATGGAAAGCATGAATTAGATGTAAAGCTTAAGAGGAGGACATTTATTCTTTTAAAGAAAAGAGTTCTTCAGGTTCACATGATAATGGTCTTCAAATGCATACAACCCAGCCTCAAGGGTCCTATGTATTTGTATTTCAAGCCTACTACAGGCTACAGCAGGGAGATGTTAAATAGTAGGAAAAACCTTCCTGGGAACCTCCTTCCCTAAAGACTTCAACAACAAATTAGGGAAAACTGGTCAGAAGTGCTGAGGTAGATTTGACTCTGCCTGGATGATGATCTCTTTAGGTCCCTTCCAGCCCGAGGTTTAATGACCATATGGTTGAAATATGTGCTCTAAGTGCCACCGACTTCCGCAAAACTGCTGAACGTTAAAACATATGATTAAATGTTTTGTCAAGTCAGGGCTAAAAACTGGCTGTCCTTAATCTGCCTATTGCCTGCTGCCTTCAGGATGTCCCAAGCCATATGTTACCCATAGGAGTGCAGAAGGCACAGCTTTCTCCAAGCTTGCGTATGTGCAGGGATGGTGGGTAAGTCTATAGGTTTTCACTGGCATATCTGTCCTGAGAAGTGAATAAAGATGTAGCTGAAACCAAGTCTCAATCAAGCTTGTGATGGGGTGTGGAGAAAATATATTATTTTCACAATTTTATAACAACAGGAGTGATTTAAAATCTTCTCCTTCCTCCATCACTGAGTGATTGCTGGAAGTGATAACTGCGCAAATCAATATACCAAAAAGGCATGTGTTCAGGCGTGGACCTGATTTTCAGTCTACCTGTGCTCAGCCATCACCTACATGACCTGATTTCACAGCAATAATGACCCTAATCCTGTATGTTCAGATACTGCAACACATTTATTTCAGAGCTGTCTAAAATAATCTTGATTTAAATCCAGAATAACTGACCTGGGGCAGATGATTCGAAACACAGAACTTAAATTAAAAGGAAATTAAAGAACAAAGACAAGAGCAATAAAGTTCAGGAGACATGATTTATGAAGGCTAAGGACACCTGACCTACATCCCCATCCTCCGCAAAGCGGTGCTTGGTGGGATATGAACCTGAGATGACATACTCATTCCCTGTTCCAACGTATTATTGAGGCGCTTGGATCCCAACGCAGAAGAGGCTCAACTGACACAGTGCTGAGAAGCTGAATTGCAAAAAATAGTGGATGTTAATAGTTAATCTGGCCTATTAAAAACCAAGAAGTCTACTCCTACTGTTTTCTTTCTGCCCTGCTAAGGAAGGTATCCACCAGCTGGGTGAGACATGTCCCAGAGCAGCTTGCACCTACTTGGCAGCCCTCCGAAATGCAGAAGGGTTGTCCTAGGAATGTGGCACTGGCTGGCCCCAGGCAGACTGTGGTCTCTCCAACCCGCCTGTTTGCTTTTCAAATGTTGAGGATCACACAGGTCCTGCTGTAAGTGAACAAAAGCCTTTATTTGCTCTTGTTCCAGTGGCAGAGCGGGTCCCTGTCTAAAATAGCACAGCCACTACTCAGCTGCTTTCTCCCCTTGAGAGAAGCCTGGGTAAAAGCTGATTATATAGTCCAGTTGTGGATGAAGAGGGAGAACAGCAACCATAAGGACAAGGCATGGTGCAGGAGGCATCAGGTAGCCATCAAAAAAGTGAGCAAATGACGTACAACACCGATGCAAATCTGTCGGAAATGTCTCTTGACATACAGAAAATAAAACTGTCTAGAAAAGCAAGACAAAAAAAGATATTTCCTCACGTAATCTCCGTAGAATTGAAAATTACTTAAATTTTAGGCTGTCTCGCCTAAAAGCCGTGTACTTGTGTATGAATGCATTGAAGGGGTGACCTCTCCAAACAGGAGGCATTCAGAGGTGTTTGGAAAAGGAGCGTATATTGATACAAACCACAGCTGGAAATTAAAATGCAGGCTAATGGGAGTGTTATTCCTCGTTGACCAGCAAGACCCAGACTAAGCCCGAGACATTCCAGTTTCCAACCAGACACCACCAGTTGCCCTCTTGAAGGGTATGGAGATCCCCTCGGGGGGGCTTGCCCACAGCAGCCAAGGTTAAGCTATAAAAATCCTCTTCTTTGCGATGTACTTTATTTATTTGATCAATTTTACCCTTGGAAAACACAAAAATGTGAATGTTCTCCAGGAACAAATTTCAATGCTGCTGTGCTCGAGCAGGCTACCGTAACACATACAGGCAATAAGAGAGCCAATTCCTCCGACACATTTTGCATTAGTTCATTTTTTAGCCTGAAATTGTGAAACATGTTTTTCATGGAGAAGACAGAAGCAAGAGGTAGCTCAGTTTTGACAAAAAGAGTATTTTCTTGGTTTAATAACAACATTTCCCTTGGTGGTAAAGAAAAATAATAAAATCTGGAGTGTTAAGCTAAACTTTTAAATATCTTTTATCCTTCTGTGTGTAATTCAGTACTAAGAACTACAGAAAATGGCCTTAACTAGCATTTTCCTGCTTAAAGGAGGGGCACCCACCCCTGAAGAAAACCCCTATGAAGTGATGGAAATGCTTCTCCCATAAGTGGCCTTCTGCAGGCTGCTTAGGTGGCGTCAGAGCTTCTTGGAGGCTTCTGATATTTGGACATCTCCTAAGTTTTCAATATTTCTATTTGACTGTGATCTGATATGTTGAAGCGACAAAGCATGTCCACTCCCACTCTTCCTCACACCTGGCCAAGCATCACACATCGATACGATTTGGGTTTTGTCAATATCTTAAAGCTCCCAACTCAACTCTGTGAGCAGCCAGAGGTAGAGGAGTGGTCCATAGCCATCAATAGAACACTCTAATTTGTTTTCAGATCTGTGCGGTTCAAGGGTCCCATAAACAACCCCTCATGAAGACAAACTCATGCACCTTTAGAGGAACATCTTGAGGTTTTCAGAGTTTGTCAGCATGTATGAAAAAAGCCTTAAAAATGAAAACAAACCTCACAAGGTCCTCCACAAGATTCAAAACAAGCCCCAGACTGGTGGGTCCCTCACTACAGGTCACCTCAGGCAGCAAAGCCAGCAGTGATAGTCATTTAGGAGACAAATCTCCTGATCTTTATGCTGTTGTCAACAGAGGGGGAAGGGCCTTCAAAAGGGAGGTTGAGCACAGCCTGTATTAAACTCCTGCACTAAAGCATCCTCCACAGCAGATGACTATAGAAGGAGTGGGGCAAGGACAGCCTTCCCAGGTTATGTGTGAGCTCTTGTGACTGTCTTCCAAAACAACAGTTGCTAATAAATAAATAAACAACCAACCAACCCCAAACCTCAGGAAGGGACCAGCATTCTCACGGACGTGATCGCCTCCGCATGATTTTATACACAGGAAAAATCAGAAATAAAACACATGGAAGAGTGAGTCGCACTTTTAACACAGAATTTACCTGTTATGCCACAAATAATCACCAAAACACTTCATTTTGCCAGTTTTCTGGCTCCCAGCTCTGCGGGTTCATTTGACTCCCACAGGGTGACAGAGTGGGGATTTGCCCAAAGTTTCGTGACGGCAGCAGTAACTATGTTCACTTTTCTGCCCCTAATTTACAGGAGTTCCTAACATACTCTACTGGTGTCCGGTATCGGAAACTCCTCCGTGGTCAGCACTGTGATGTAAACTAAGCTCCCTCTTTCTATTATAAGTTTTTGTATTTACATGATATTACAAATGGGTCATGCAACGGCTGCCTTTTCAGTCTCCTCCTGCTCAGGCTTTGTTTTAAAAAAGACTACAGAGCTCGAAATCCAAGCAGAGCATAAAGCAAGCTCAGATTCTTCCCTTTTTCTAAAATTCTGGAACAAATAAGGAGTTTTCTGTGAAGTTTTGTCATAGTTCTGACATTGAATCTACAGCTTTTGTGATAACCAAGGAGATCTCTCTCTAGACCTGAATTAGAAACGGCTTAGAAGAGAATTTGTACCGTTACTCCAGTTTTGGCTAAGCAAGATTTTAGATTGCTCTTTCAGTCTTCGTGCTCAACAGCCGCACAACTCTTCAGATTGTTTTTAAAAGGCAATCAATGCCATAAACATAGGACCACTTGGAGAGAGAAGATGTGTGCTCCTCTCTCAGCCTAGTACATAAATTCTTCTTGGTTACTGCAAAGCATTTATTTGTACATTTTCATTCACCGGGAAATGTAGTTCAGCTTTCTTCAACCACTGGAAAATACATAATTCCATCACATAATTTTTTTCCAGTTATTTGGGTGTAACAACAAAGAAAAATTAAAAAAACCCCTCATAACACAGTACTTATTCTAGGACATCACGCAAACTTCAGAGAACAAAAGGTTACCTACCAGTTCAACTCGTCCAAATCCTCCAACTCCAAGGGTGTCAATGATGTTGAAATCAGACAGTTTCAGGTTGGCGAAGAAGGCAGCTTCGGCTTCGTATCTGGATTTTTTTAGGCGAAAAAACGGAAATTTCTTAGAGGTGCAAACATGAGTACTGCACAATACCGTACCCGAATGGCATGAGCGTGGAACAGCCTTTACCTGCTTAATTTCCATCTTATCTCTTACAGTTAGCTTTTATTCACACTCATCGCTTTGCTGGTCCCAATTATAGCATCGCTCCGATGTGCACGGTTTTCCAAGTGAGAAAAGCAAACATGCCTACAATGCAAATGTCTGGTACTGCAATTCGGCTCCAGCTACCCAGCGAGCACTACATTTTGATATTTTCTATTGATCTTCTTGTGGGTGGGGTTTTTTTGGTGTCTTTAAGTATTTTTGGAAGATAAAGTCTCTCATAGGAGTTTCGCTCATCCACAGGCTGGCAGTAGTTTCTATAAATGTTTATTGAAAGTGGCAAGATCATTAAGGTCCCTGGAGAGAAATCACAGCCAGGTTTTATGAAATCAGATCCGATAAGCTGCGGGCTGGTGTGCAAATGCCTGAAATGAATGACTTCAGTCACATATCAACATTCCTATAAGAATATCTTCACTTCTTTTCCTCCTATAAACTCACTTGGAGTAGACGTCCCAACCAGGAGGTCCCAAAATTCAGATGCTCTCTCTTAAGCCCATGTCCAACTGGCTCGCAACATAAGTTCACCAAGCCCTTGACTAAGGAAGCATGCAAATCGAACACATGCAAGCCTGCCAAAATAAGCTTCCCATGACTATCCTCATGAATATGATTCCTCTAAAATAGCTCCTTGTCAAGGTTTATGGTATTTTTAGAAAGGCTCAGAGGGGAAATGGATGAACAGGATCCACCCACTCAATAAAGTTTGACATTCAGCTGCCAGAGAAGTCCCCGTCAGTGTACAACCTTTGGCTGCTGGTGACACAGACTTGTATGGGAAAAGAGTGTTGACGGGATTATGGAAAGAGGCATGGAGGCCGTAAAGGGGGAGTTGGCTTGGTTTTCAGTACTTAATTTTAGCCATAATATCCTGCAATGAACAGATAGACCACAATTTCACCTGAAGGCTTAATTTGTGCATGTCAACGCTAGCGTAAAGATAAAACATCATAGTCTTAGCCACGATCATATATATGTATCCACCTGTCTGTCTTTTTAAGGTACCTTGTCCATCACGCCTGTCTCTAATTCAATAATGGGATGGAATTGATTTACTGACTTATTCCCTTCAAACCACCTTCTTTAGTCTATTTAAAACTGCAGTGACATCGGGGGAGAAAGAACAAAAAAAATTTTTTTGAAGTTAGAAGGGAAAAATAAAAAGAGGTGTCAAGAAAGGTGAAAGGTCACATCATCAAGCCCCAAATCCAATGCAATAAAGCATGATTTTATCTTGGGGGTGCTGTTGACAAATTACTTAAGCTCTGCTTTATTATTTATACCGTCACCAGATCCCCTCGGTGACATTGCTCCTGTGGCCACAGCAGACTGATGCATCCGATTTTGGAAACCAATCAGTACCGAGCCTGCTTCGAACTTGGGATAACCTTGTGTGACACAGCTGCTTATCGATTGCTTTGTACTCATCATGAGGTGCATACTAAACCTGTCACTAAAAACCTCTGCTGAAGGAAAGACATATTTATACATTCCCTTCTAAATCACAGCAGACACGCCATTTTAGGGGTGACAGAGCAATGCGATGAGTCTAATTTTCATGATAAACGTATAGACAGTGCATGAATTACCTTTTGCGGTCCTGACCCGTTAAAATATCCTTAACGATTTATAATTGCTAGGAAGATGAAATCCCAGCATGGAAAATTACCCTGCAACAGTCAAACGACGGTTGCAAAACATCAGGTCAAGAAGCCCTGCATTACCTTTGCCCAAGGCTTGGGAGCTTCCCTTCTTGGTGGAAGGAGGCAGGAAGGAAAACGCGGAAGGAAGCCACCTTGTGCTCCCAGAGAGCCAGGGGACCAGCTACCCTGCCTTCTCCCCTGGGCAACCAGTGAGGATTTCTCAATGCTGAGCAAGCAGGCGATGAGAGATGCCAAACAGCAGTGTGTCAGAAGGGCTAGGTTCTACAAAAATATATTGGGCGGAGAGGGGAAATGTGTTTTTTTTCCCCTATAATATGTCTAATAATTCCCTAATAATACGTCTTACCCTGAAATATGGCTAAGTCCTACAAAAATGACGTGTAGTTCACATCATGTGATGTGAGAGGACAAAAACTAGGTCACACATGGCATGGGGCTGGCAAGGCAAGCAGGACCAGTCCCTGCAAATTCCACCAATTCTCCCGAAAATCCCTCAGTTCGATGGGAGATAGGATCTGCTGCTCCAGTCCTAACTTCTCCATCATTTTATGTGTTGAGT
>VZTL01042981.1:6375-20800 GCA_013400535.1 Scopus umbretta
TTTTTTTTTAATCTAAGTTCAGTAACACATTGCATTTATGGAAAACTTTGGCTGTCATATGGTACGTCTGTACCACCTACCGAGTGTGGTCCCGAGGCAACCTTTTTGTCTGGACTTGCAGGTTAAGTTGCCTGCAATAGCAAATGCAGCACAGCCTTCGGATCAGCTGGACCCCACTTCCCCCACCACTGCATCGCTGCTGAGCTTTCTGGGCAAGCCGTCCTGGGACTGGGAGGCAGGTGTGGGGAAAAGCTCCCCATAAAAAAGCTGGGCACGATGCTACACACTTCATAGAAGGTGTGATTTGGGAGCCCAGTGGCCACATTTCCATGTCTGACTTTGCCCTCCCGTACACACCGTACAGCACAAATGGAGAAAAATGCGCAGTGTGACGTGGTAAACGCGGGGTGTCTGAGGAGCCCAGCTTATAAGAGGAGGTGAGAGGCTGGACAACAAGCTCAGTTCATTTTAATGTAGGACTAACTCAAAAGAAAGTACTTCAGATCAGTTTATCAAATCAGACTAGTTTTCTTAAAGTCCCAACCAGAAAGAAAGAATGTGTTTGCTGTCCACAGAAGATGCCGGTTCTGCAGAAGCTGTTTACTCTGTCAAAAGTATTCTAGCGGAAAGTCCCACGGTCGCTTTATATTCAGACAATGTTACTCAAGTGTTGTCTTTCTCATGCGTTAGGTCTTTAACAACAATTTTCATCGAACTTTAATACCAGGTGGCAATAATAATAGTATCTTGTTATTTTTGTAATTATTAATGGGGGACCGGCTGCAGAGGAATGAGGAGAGGTGGGGGGAGCAGGCTAGTTACTTCTATCATAACTCTGACAAAATTGAAAATGACACATGATCTCCATAAATGACAGAAAGCAAAGTCCACAGATGTTCCCAGCAGCACTTACAAATCCAAAAGAGACAAAACTCTTCTCTGTGCTCCTGCCTCTACAAATTGCCTGCGGGGTGTTTCGAGAGAGAGCTGGAATGTCTTTTTCAAACCATTCACACTCTGCTGCCTGCGTTCAAGAGATGGGCTTTAAACAGACATGAAAAAAAGAAAAGTACACACTCTGAATCAGGTTAAGATTTTATTCCATGAGGATGAAATACCTATACGGTGAGCTGTAGAATGTTAATTTTGGATCAGCCTGTCTTAGAAGTGGTTGCTTTTCACTTCTTAAAACTGGGGGAGGTTCAGCCATCTATTCCAACTGCGTTAGGGCTGGTGAACCTGGCATGGTGTCTGTATTTTGCAGCAAATTAGTTGCTGAAGTTAGTAGGTTAAAAAACATAGGAGAAGCCTATAGCTGGTTTGTATTGATATAAAGGAAGTCAAAGCAGACCAATGGGTAGGAGTCAAAGTTGCAACAAAACCAGCAAAAATACTACATACTTTTGGCCAGCTATGCCTGGATTTAAGGGATAAACTCAAAACGTGTATGTAGCACACAAAATGTTAAAGACACAGGGCCCAGTGTGTCAGCTGTGGAAGCCAAGTCAGCAGCATTACAACTACATGACTTTGACATACACGTAGAAGCTGTGCTAGCATGTATTGCTAGTAATTAGGCCACAACTGGGGTAATATGGAACTTTGATAGAGCTCTACCTTTATGAGTTCATGGTTATATTACCAGCCTGAATACCTCTGTATATACTGAAATGATGCACAGGCTTGAGTCACAGTTTGAACTATATATCCCCAGCCAGGAGACGTTCCCAGCTGTGGGAAAGGACCAGCAGCTCTTTGTGTTCAGAGTATTGCTTGTCTGTTTTAATTTAAGAAGAGCCACCTTAATTTACCTACAGCAAAAAAGGTCTCTGACACTTGGTGACAGCCCCTGGTTAGGTATGTAACACGTAGGATGCATTAGCCAGTGCAGCCTAAGAGCCATCTGTGGATTAACGAAGATGCCAGGGACTTAATTGTGCATAAACCTTCAAAAGATGAAAAGCCGAAACAATGCTCTATACAAACTGAAATGTTTGCTGAAGAGAGGATCTGGGAGAAAAATAACAGCTCATCCAAATCAGAAGTGTCGTAAATCCCAAGGATACCGACAAAGCCACAGGAGGCAAATCTTGTTCTGGTGACGGGAAGTTCCCAAATGTGGATATATCAAGGACACAGAACAAGTAAAGGGGGCAGAGAAAGAAAAGCTGTTTATTCCGTGTTTCCCTGCACAGAAATGCTTCATTTTGCAGTATGGTGACTTCAGTATTGAATTCTGAAAGACACTTAAATGAAAATCCAGTAGCCCAGAACAGTGCACCAACAGAGCAAACCGCCCGGTTCAGGGCGGTCCAGGCAGTGCTGGCTCCCCAGAGCACCTCTTCCTCCTCTTAACTCCAGCCATACCGGCCCTAGCAGCAATTTAGTGTTTTGCAGAGGGCTGCAGTGTCACCCAACACCGATGTCACCCAACGCTGAGTAGACAAACAGCGTCTTTTAGGGACCCTTGGCAGAATGATGATGGCACTAGATTGTAGTTGCAATTAAAGTTTTATTTTCTTAACAGGGTATTTTGATTAGTATAGCACAAAATTTATTATTAGAATGGCACAGGAGTTCTACAAGCAGAATCAATGTAGTGCAACCTGTAAGTAACATAATACAGAATTTATAATACAACTTATAATTTCTAATCACCTGGAGCCTCTACAGATCAAGCCAAATCTTAATACATGGTTTGCTGTGTCAATATAACAATCATAATCTAGACTCAAAAGTCATATAAAAGAAGATGAGTCACTCCCTCAATCCTTGGAGGAAGCAAAGGATGGTGAGAGAGTCCCTGGCCACCGGGGGTCCTGGGTCTCACTGTCCAGCAGCAGCTCCAGTCCAAGTTCCCCACTTAGGACTTGTAACTGCTTGATTTTATGGACAGTGTTCTGGGTGCTGTTAGGTTTCCCCACTCTGTGGTGGGATCATCACCACCACGCAGTGGGCCTGGGACCTTCAGGGCTGGCAAGGAAGGGAGTAATCGGCCTGGCGCCCAGGAGTCTTGAGGCCGATAGGGAAGGGAAAAAGAAATCTGTTTGGTTTGGCTATTTGGTTCACAGGACCTTCAGGGCCTGATAATGAGGGAAAGGGAATGAATACGTGATCTGCTCAGTCACAGAGAATGTCTGTTTGCCTCATAAAATGGCATTGGTTTTGTCAACCACGTTAGCAGGGGTCAGGAGCAGGGGGTACCGGTCACATGCACCTCTGCAGGACACCCAGAGAAGTAGCTCCTCTTAGTATCTGTGCAAACAAATTACTTGCCCGTCCACAAAATTGGTGCTGCTTCTTTACTAAAACTCCTAAAAGACCATTCTGTATATATACGTTTATTCTGATCTTGTGCTAGTGTTACATTTATCGATGCCCGGTGTACGCTGGTATCATTAAATCTGTCTCATTAAATAGTTACGAGTTTGACCTCTTTTCACATACAGTTTGTGGACATTGTGTATTTTGTAATCCCATTCTGCTCATGGAATGAATGTGTTCACCTTTTCTAAATGCTGGAAATAAATCCTCTGACTTCTTTCAGCAAGTTTATTTCGGATCGAGAAAGCAGAAGAAGTCTCACAAACAGCCACCTGGAGAAGAAGAAATGTGATGAATATGTAAGTCTCTCTTGCTGTTCTTTTTCCTGTCAAAATGAACTGTATGTTGTGCATATGAAGGGCCTCCAGACATGGTCTTCAAAAGTGCCGGACACACACAATTATAACTGAAATTCAGGTTCCAGCAGGAACTGCCTGTGCTCAGCACTTAAAAAAAAACCAAAACAAAAAAAACCCAAGTATTTTGGTCGAGTTGAGGCAAAGGAATCCCTCTGGCCTGTGTTAGGCAGGAAGTCTTGGTGGTTTCTTATGGCCTTACAATACATCAATCATGCGCCTAAGATGTTTCACAGCATAGTGAAAGATGGGGTTTAAAACTGAAAGTGTAGTATGAGTTGTGTATTGCCTATGCCATTTACGTCAGTTTATAAAATCTATAGGACAGTGATCAGAGTGCAGCTGCGACAGGGTTCAGTAACGCTTTTTCCTCTTTCAAACCAATTTTTATTAAGTCATTTCAATAGCAGGAGTTACTTATATCTGATACATCGCAAAACATGGAGTTTGAGGCAAAGATGCATTTCCCTGCACCACCCTAAGCTGTTGCTGACGTGCCTGTCTTTCCTTCTCCAGATCCCAGGAACTACTTCACTGGGGATGTCCGTCTTCAACCTCAGCAATGCGATTATGGGCAGTGGGATTTTGGGTCTCGCTTTTGCCTTGGCCAACACAGGAATTCTCCTTTTTCTGTAAGTATTTGCGTGATGGTAGCTGATCCCCGTGCAGGTTCACTGCGTTTAAAGAATGTGTGCGCAGCCTGCAAGCAGAGGGATTTATAGTCCCATCTGTAATCAAGTACAGCGTTCAAGCCTGAAAACATTAGCTGCAAGTCTGGGACAATTTTTTCCAGTCAAATTTTTTTGGGGGAAAGCCCCTACTTGTAATGCTAGAGCAAATTAAGTGCATGTTATTTACTACTGACCTGAGCCTAGCCAGGGGTTTTTCCTGCGGTCCACAAACTACACATATATTGGAAATACTCAGTAGTAATATTTGCAGTGGGATAGTACCTATTTCTTACTTGCATCACAGGATCTCCAGAGCTTTCATCAAAACATGGTGCAATAGCTACTTTTTTTTAACTAAGAAAAAGAATATTCCTATTCCTTTATATGTTGCATATAATATTTTCATCTCACTCCTACAGTTTCTTCAGTTTCTTATGTGAAAGTCCTCGAGAGCCAACATAAATATAGCCAAGATTTTAGTATATAAAAAAAAAAGTTGAGGTAGACTACTTAACTCCAGGGAAAAAAAGGCATTTTGTAAAGGGGAATTTTATAGTTTCAAAATGAAACAGTGCCAGTGAAATGAGTAAGACACAGTGTTGCTCTGTGTTATTCTGGATCGCAGTATGAGACATTTCATTGTGGAAAGTGATTGTTAAGAAATCGGTTGGGAATTGTGTGCAGATTTCAGTGATAAATGTTCATTGAGGGAAGAAATACAATAATTTACAATCTTTGAGAACTGTTCAACACAGTTAATGAGCCTACAGATTACTCTAAAGAGGTGTCATTTCTTGAATGTCAAATCTAAAATTCTAGAACTTTTGTTATTTCTTACGTTTTGGGGAGAGATATAATATGAACCCTGTATGTAGCAGAGTGGATGACCAACATGGTACGTATAGCCATCTGCTCTGGGGTTTTGTGCCAGGATAACTTCATCCATGCTGCTATCTTACAATTTGCTGTGGCTGCGTAAAATCTAGGAATAATCCAAGAAGTTAATCCATTTACATTAAGAATGTGCAAAGTCTAATAATTGTGTTGTCACTAAACTAGGCTATAAAGTAACTGGACTCTAATTTAGGTCTTTCTTATGCAGAAGGACTGAGTTTATTTTATTTTTGTTGCTTTTTTTTACCCAGTACTCTAACTTGTATGTGATACTCCACCTGTGCTTCGACAAGCACACCTCTGAGGGCACAGACCGGTGGTTGCAAAAACTGCTGTAACCAGAAAAAAAAAGTTACCTCTTTTCAGCCTTGTTACCACTTCTGTAATAATGGTGCCTCAGCCAAGGAGCACCCTCAATTTCTCCTTACTGCGTTAGTTTTCTATAGTCTCATCCTTTCTCATTCTTTCAGCACATTTTCATGAGAGTTAAGTGAACTGTGAAATGTGTTTGCTCTAAAGGATGTAAAAAAGCAGTTTCCTTTAAGTGAAACAGATCAGACCAGTGATGTGAACATCAGAGAAACTTCTAACAACATGTGATGGTGACTGGGCACCTCTTGGCCCGAGTAGTGAGTGTGTAGATCTGTACCACTGCATTGTATGAAAAGCTGCCAAACCTGAACGCAGAGGTTTTATACAGTAAATAACAGCATTATTCTCTACAGAATTAACTGTGTGTATTTAAAAGTGGATAATTGTTTTTGTTAGCTTTATAATGCCTTTAGATCTGTTGGCCTGGAGATAGACCAGCCTGCTGAGATCAAAGGTAAGGAAGCTAGCAGGACCTAACTGACCAGGTTAGGAGAGCTTTCCTCTTTGAAGCCTGGAGATACAGGATCCTGATGTGGTGTCCCTAGTTATGCCTGAAAGCTGAACTGCTTTAAATGTTCTGTTATTATTATGCAATAATCTCAGAGTTAAACCTAGTCCATTAGTCTTAACATTTTTTCTCACACTCTCATTCAGTGCATTTTCCCCATAAATTTATAACTGTGCTGTCGCTATCACAGGTAGGTCTTAGAACAATTCCTGCTTTACAAGTGATTAAAGATAGAGTCCTAGTACTACTTTCATTGCTTTTTGCACATAAGAAAGCACTTAAATTCATTGCTCTTAAGTAGCACAGTTCTGGAAAGTTTCTAGGTTGCTTTATCCAGTATTGGCATGCACCATCTCTGAAAAGCAGAAAGCCGAGGCAGAAAAATTAAAGGAGCATTTTCAGTGCTAATAAAGCAGCTCCAGCCTGGTTTCCACTCTCACAACTTTTATGCTCCTGCAGTGTGAAGTGTGCACTGCCATGCACACCTGGCTCAGTTAAGATCCTATATTCTTGGCATAAGACATGTAAAATAAACACAGCAATGAGTATATACGCTCACATCCTATTTGCTTAACTCAGTGCCGTAGCAAAGTGTCATGCTTTTTAGGCAAAACAGCTGAGGAAGGAACTCAGAGGAACTTAATCCCAGTATTGTAGATAACTACAGCCTAGACGAAAGAAGAGCATCCTTTCCTCTACGCAAAAGGGAAGAAAACCTTGCTGCAGAAAGATGGCACAAAAAGCTCGGGAAGTAAGAGATGGGCCAGGCCGCCTAGGGAAGGCAGGGAGCATTCATTGCTAGCTCACCCTGCTTGTGGTTTCATCCTGGACACCCAGCACCAGAGTGATGGCTCTCATTGCAGAGACATAAGAGCTGGTCAAGTGCAAGGTGCCTTCAGCCGCATTTAACCCGGCACTGCACATGATCTGAAAAACCCTGCTGATGCACAGGGCTTCTTAGATGAGGTACAGTATGAGATTACAACTGAAGTTTCACACTGCTTTCTGCAGCCGCTTCTGCTAGGGTAAACTGGAAGCAATCACAAAGCCACAGCCTAACTCCTCCAGAGATTTAGGGAAGACCGGCCCTCTGGGAGGCCGTATGGTGGCAAACCCCAGGCTCTGCCATGCTCTTCTGTACCCTATACCTTACGAGGGTTCAGAGCTGTTCTGTGCAATAAGGCAGGTGATTGCACGAGCCTCACAGGTCTTCTGGCCCCAACGTCTGGGACTCCACAGAGGGCTGGGGACAGCACCTATTTCAGCTGACCTGGTAATGTGGCGGCTGGGAGCAAACAGCAGTGGCATCGCAGGAACAGTTTGTTCTTCCCAGCACTGTATCAGTCCCCTGCCCTACACTGTTTATTCTGGATTTTGGGGGGGTTGGGAGGAGGTGACTTTTGCATGTGCCAGTTGCTTGCATAGCTGCCAGCGCTTCTTTAAAAGCAGGCAAAATAAAAAGCAGGGAAGTGCTTTAGGGACTGCAGCGCAAGCTCCCCTGCTTCTGTTTTGAATTTGTGCAGAGCTAGTGGCATGGACATTTTCATTCCTTTCCAAAGGGTGGTTCTGGCGCGAATATCCCTGTCCATACCACAGTCCTAACATAAACAAGTTTTTCCTACAGCGCTAATGAAAATGCCAAGTGTCTCTGTAAGAACCCTACAGGGAGCTAAGGACAACAGATCAGATAAATACCTGGCTGCTTGCGAGTGTTAGTTTTACCGCTGCAAAGACTCCACGAGCCCAGTGCCTGAAAAACGGGAGCTTTTAATATTAAAATAGACTGGATGCTGGCATGTGGAGCCGGAGCCACTTGGGGCTGGGAATGAGTCAGCCCAGCGGCCGAGCACAGGGGGCTGTGAGCACCCCGCGTCCAGGCAGACGGGGCGTAGCGGCTCTGCAGGGAAGGCGGGCAGCAGCAGGGCTTAGCAAAGCTGCAAAAAATGGAGCAGAGTGACCTCAGCCAGTACAATCTCCTTTCCCTTCTCCACCTCCTGGAGGAGAAACACCCTTCGGGCTGTACAAAGAGTGCGTTGTTACTGTCAGCCATCATACTTTGTTGGCAAAATAGCAGTTCCTCCTATCACCTCTTTATGTTTCTCCCTGCTCCTCTGGCCCCAAGACACCTGTGGGTCATTACTTGGCACTAACGTATTCCTAGTCTAAAATAATTAAAAAATGGGGGGAGGAGGCTTCATTTATCCTGTTCTTTCGGTCATTACTTGGCACTAAAGTATTCCTAGTCTAAAATAATTAAAAAATGGGGGGAGGAGGCTTCATTTATCCTGTTCTTTCTATGTATTCCTGTGAAAAAGACGTGTTGCTGCCTATCTATGGCAGCAGCTTGTTTTCTGTTAAATGTTAGGCTTGTTTTTCTCCGTGTCCTGAGGGTAGTTGTCATAACAAAGAGAGGAATTGCCAACAGATTGTCTGAATGCTCTTCACACACATCATGAAAACATCATCAGGTCTTTGTGTGTCAGAGTGTCGAGGGGAAGGCACACATGGTGCTTGGCTTAAAGACATAGAGCAATGAGCAAATGTGTTTTTATGCACTTAGCCCCCGGCACTGACTAATTATCGTTGGTGCCAGCAAGTTCCCTACACAAACAGTTTGGTCATTACTTCCTGCAATTCTTCTACATGAAGTCAAATTATGGATCATGGCAGAGCAGGAAGTGACATCAGTGAGGGAACACCAGCCCCCACCTGGGAAAAGTATAAGCCTTTGGTGTCTGCCTTTATTTCCAAGGGAAGCCAATCAAGCCTTAAGGTCACTCCTCTTCCCCCTCCTTGGGCACTGGGAGGCATATAAAAAGCCATTTGGGCACCCCTTAGGTAGCACGTGAAACATGTCCTGGGAGAAGGTGTTTCCATTGGGTATATGGAAGTCTTTAAATAGAGGACTTCCCTTTGAAATTTTGACTCTGATTCCAGGAAAAAAGCTTTAGAGTGGGTGGTGAGGGACATTCCTAGCTCATCCCTGTTCTGATTAAATCTTAATTCCTACCTGAAAAGAAATCTTTATTCTTGCTGCTTTCGGTGTTGAGGGGTGTAACTCACTAACAGGCTGTACTCTGCAGCTGTGTTAAGTTTTACTCGGTTGAATCCCTCTGCATGCAGAGCTTTCTACCTCCATGGTGGTGTGGTGGAACTGCAAAAAGCATGTGAATCACATGTATTTTTAGGGCTTTTTGCATTGTCAGAAAGTATAAAAATTATCTCAGAGTCAACAGGAATATGACCTGAGGTGAAATATTGCGATGTTAGAGCTCAGCTCTTACAATAAGCTTTATTTTCCATTCTTTTGTAGGCTGCTTTTGGTTTCAGTGACACTGCTGTCTATTTATTCAATATATCTCCTGTTGGTGTGTTCAAAGGAAACAGGTAATTTAAGATGTTATTCTACCATTTCAGTAGAACTGTAAAGAACGAGAGGTGAAAAGTGCTCAAATAAGGCCAGGTGCTTTGTGTAAGACAGAGTTTCTGTCACTTTGCTGACACAATAGAAAGGCCAATTTTGGGTCAGAAGCCCAGAATTAACGAGAATTTATGTCATGGCAATGTAGAACAGCACCTGACCATCACTATGAAGAGAAAAACTTATGACAAAGAGTGAATTCTGCTACTGTGAAACGTTGTCTTCACTGAGCTAGAAGGAACAGCACATATAGTTTCTTCGCATTACAAAACCAATTGCAAATGAGATATAATGAATCTTTGCCTATGGTGAAGCTTACCTGGAAATACAGTTTGTCCGTAATGGTTAGTGTGAAATTCCTGATAGCCTTTGTGATGCAGCAGGAGGTTTCCTAGAAGAAAATAAAAGGGAACAGTTCCTCCACAGAGAGAAGTGTATCTGTAAGCAAAATATATTCTGAACACAGAAATTAGAAGTTACCGACAGTGTTAAATGTCACTGTGCTCTGAAGTCCAAGTGTCTCTTTCCTTGGGTAACAATCTCTGAAGCCAGATTTTTAAAATTGTCTGTGCATAAGGGCACGGTAATATTTTAGTATGTAATTCGAACACACATGAGTTACTGGTATAGCATGTATAATGGCAACAACTGCCTATTTAAATTAAGTACATATGCCTAATTGTGGACACTTTGTGTCCTGCTAGTTCCCAAAATCTAAGCCCTGGTTTCTATGCTCCTGGTACATTTAAGCTGAAACTTGTTTATACAAGCTTCAAAGCAGAAATGTCAGCTATAAGGAAATATAGAGAAAACCAAACAGTGGGATGCATTTTAAAAATTATCTGTACAGTGTAACATCTGCAATATTTCTCTTTCTGTTCTCATGTATCTCACCATCTTCACAATGTCCAGTCTTTTTCTCAGCCTAAATCACAGCCAAGGAAAAAAAAAAAACATTTAACAGAAACACAAGCCAATTTATAGAGGAGTTTCTCAAGCTGGACAGATATTTAAAAAGAACCTTTAGTTATAATTTACACCTTTCCCTGCTTTTACCCAAAACATACCACACTGAGAATTCACAAGTTAAGGCTTCATCATTAGAAATTGTAAATCATCCTGTAAATCAGTGGCTGCCCTCATTTGGACTGGTTAGTCAAAGCAAGCGAAACTGCAGAATCGCGGTACTGTGTCTGCTGTGGCCAGGCTGCCGGGGCTGACTTGTGGATCCTGCTGTACCGAGTTTTGTCTGGAGAGGAGGCTTTCTACGTCACTCTCATTGCGGTCGCAAACCTAATACGCCAGGATGGCGATACCAGAATTTAACGTGTCACTAGGGGTATAGATAGACTCATTAAAGGCATGTAATAGCCTCATTAAGAGCTTCAATTTCAGAAGTGACTGGTAGCCAACGATAACATTTATAGACGTCAAGAAAACATTCCTACACAGATTTCAGCCTTAGTAATGACAAGAGAGCTCTCTATTTACTTGCAAAGGGCAGATATGGCTGCACAGATGGGTGGTTAGCTGAAAAGGAATCATAAGTGGTTTGACTCAACAGCTTTCGCTGGTGTATTTGTTACCTTTCTTGGGTTTTCTCGCTTGTTTTTTTTCATGCAGGCTGCATGGTATATGAAAAACTGGGTGAGCAAGTCTTCGGTACCCCAGGGAAAATGATTGTCTTTGGATCTACATCTCTCCAAAATGTTGGAGGTAAAGGAGGTGACGGGTATTGAAAAACAAAACCCAGAAACATCTTAATAATGTTATGGCTACCAACCAGTCAGGTTCTTCCTTCTCTCAGTGACATCCTGGGATCTTCATACTCCTAAATATAGCTGGGGCTAACACTTTGCATGCAGCCCTTTAAAAATACTGTATTACTGAACGATCAGTAGGTTACAGCCAATTATAGTTCGGGGTCTTCTATCATCAGAGGCTGATGTGGGAAAAGGTTCAGGATGCTTCTCTGTGCTTACTCCACAAAATACCTTATCCACTTTCTAAACTGACTTTCTTCTTTTTCCAGCAATGTTGAGCTATCTTTTCATAGTAAAAAATGAGCTGCCTTCTGCCATAAAATTTCTAATGGGAAAAGAAGAATCTTTTTCGTAAGTTGAATTCATTTTGGTGATTAGATTATAGAATTTAATGTTGTGGAAATAAGTTTAAGTATATGTTTATAAAAGCCCTTAAGTATTGGTTACTCTTTAGGTTTGTCAAAGTAGATTTTCACAAGAATATCTCAAGAGTTTAATAAAAAACAGGACAACTTTGGAAAGGGAAAGAAGATGGATAGGAAAGGTTAAGTCATCAGCAGTTACTCTCTTCATACAGCACATTTTCATGCAGAATTGTGGTTTAAACAAACCTCTTCTCCTAGGATCCAGTCTTTTACAGTGTTAGGCAACACTTGTAGATATTGGGAACAATGCATGTTTAAGATATTATGTATTTCCCTGTGTTCTTAGCATCTTACAGGATTTTGCCCCTGAAGTACTCTCTGTAGAATGAAATTCTTCAATACTAGCATATGACAACAGCAGAATATTGTACTGAAATTTCTGCTGCTTATCACTCCTTGACATTTACCAACCTCTTTAACAGAGGGGTGGTATTTCTTTATAGTGGTAAATATCCTTTGCACTGGGTTATATGGTATGCTGTAGTGCACGAGAAGAAGGTACAGATCCCATTCCTCAGACTTTCGGACCAAATTGGACCGAGCAGTGGAAACAGGTCATACAGAACATCACTAACGCTCTCCCTTCTCCCCTTTCTTGCTTTCCAGCAGGATTCAAAGCACTTTGCTTAGAAGGAGATACAGCCTTGGGCTGGCTAGTGCCTGCCAGCCCGCAGGAGCCTGGTTTGCCACTCCAGGCATGTGCCCAGGTGGTTTAGCAAACGACTCGTGGTGCCCCCCACCCCGCTGTGCTGTATGTGTGGCCCTTCGCATGACTTTTCCTCATCCTGGCAGGTTACGGGGGGTGTTGTTCTGCCTCTCAGTCCCACTCACTGGTCTTCAGCAGTGTGGTGATATTTTTTCTAGTGGCTATGAAAATCTGCCGCATCTGAGTCATAGCAGTGCCATGTTTTAGGGGCTGGAAACTTAATGAGTCTACAAAATTCAGAGGTGGCCCCCATCTTTCCTTTTGTAGGAGCTTGTAGGGTAAGGAGACCAAAGACAGTTCTGTAACTGCAGCAGTCAGAGAGGATGACTAAGTGTGAGGAAAACCGGAGAGGGTTTAAGGTGTGCTCACGGTGGGTTTTTTTTAATGTTTTATACAGGGCATGGTACGTGGATGGGCGGATTCTTGTTGTCACAGTGACGTTTGGTATAATCCTCCCTTTATGTCTCCTTAAGAACTTAGGTAAGATGCAAATGCCATTGTGGGAATAAAATAAAGGGTCCCAGACATCATGCCACTGATAGCCACGCTGGCAACTCAACTATAATTAAAAAAAAAAGTGCTCTCATTGTCATCTAAGCAGCCTTCCTGGTCCAGGAATAAGCTGTGTTTTGAGCATCTTGGACCAAGTAGACCTACATTGTCACAATGGTAGAACTCAGTATAAACCAGCTTCATGCATACAATTGTGGAATTGATTTAAAAAATTGTAGATGACAGGGTCTTCATTTCATAAGGCAATTCTATTTTATGTGTAGCCTGTAAAAATAAGCTCACAGATTGTGAGATTACAAAAAATAACTTATTTTTCTATCAGCATCGAAATTTCTAGTGGTGAGGTTAATTGGCGGTATTGGACCTTGAAGTAAGATTTGTATAGAGAATTGCATTTTCAAATGTGTTTGAGTCCACAGAAATGCCAGTAGGTACACAATGTCTTTTTTAAAACCATGTAACAAGTTTTGGCACTGAAGTCCTGTTGGGATCTTCCTTTTGAGAAAATAACCCATACTCGGCTGATGTGGCTCATATCAGGGAATCTGGGTCGTGTTCTGATTCCAATTCCACATTTTCAGGTCAATTATCACAGCCCCTTTCAAAGTATAATTAGTTAAACTGCTGTAAAGGTGACCCTTGGGAAGTCAAACTGGTCAGAGCAAAGCTCAGGTCTGTCTGACAGCTGGGAGGCTTGCGACATGGGAGATTCCCACACCAACAGGACATGCTTCTGTCCTGCTCATGATATATATTAAGTGCATAATACGCTTAAACTTTTCATGAAGCAGCAACAAGAAGTAAAAACCAAGATATGGCTGATAAAATAATTTTGTATGAGATTTCCTTTTAATTTCTTTCAGGGTATCTTGGCTATACCAGTGGATTTTCATTAAGCTGCATGGTGTTTTTCCTGATAGTGGTAAGTTCAGCTTGCTTTCTTTGCTGGATGAGAGTCACTTGATAGGATATTCACAGTTTTTCTGATGTTTTAATTTTAATTTGCTTTTTATTATTATTTTAATCAATTAGCCATCTTCTGCTCTCATTCTAGGTTATTTACAAGAAGTTTCAAATTCCCTGTGGTGGACCGGAGCTAAATGCAACATCACCTATCCTATCAAATAGCTCAGCACATGAACATATGTGTAAGCCAAAGTATGTTATCTTTAATTCCAAGGTATGTTTCTTTTTATAATACTTATTTTTAATTCACATAATATATGCACCTACACCCCGTGTTCTTAATCCGATCGGCACCATGTAGGGTGTGATTCTCCATGGTTCCCCTCATGCTCCAATGGGAAATGCACAATGGGTCTCCTTGCCCAGTCTTATGGAGATGCCATGCTGGATGTACCTCCTGGCGGTCTTGCTCTGCCCCGGTAGTTGATGTGCTAAGGCTGTGAGCCCGAGCTATCACCAGACAACAAATGCTTTCTTTCGCAGAGTTTTCCTTTCCACTGCTTCTT
>VZTL01042982.1:0-10458 GCA_013400535.1 Scopus umbretta
CCCACCTGCTCCGCGGCGCCACCGCCTCCCGCCCCGGCTCCGCCTCCTCGGCCCGGCGGAAGGGCGGGGGCCCGGCGCGGAGGCTGCGGGGAGCCCCTCGGGGGCCGCCCGGGCTGGGGGGAGCAGCAGCAGCCGGGGGTGCTGCAAGGGCAGCGTGGGCGGCACCAGCCGCAGCCCCAGTCCCAGTCCCAGCCCGGGGTGTTTCCACCGGAGGCGGGAGCAGCGGTTGGGGTAACGGGGGAGCACCCCCGAGCCCCACGGAGAGGCTGACATTTTTGGCAATGCGCCGAGAGTATCGCGGTGGGTCCGCACGACCTCGTCGCTGCAGGCTGGACGCTAGCCGCGTCCGGTGGTGTGTGCGGGGCTTGAGCACTGTGCAGCCTGAGCCACACGTAAAGGGAACAGCGGAGAGCGGAGTAGTTATCCCAAATCTCAGCCGCTGGACGCAGTTCTGGATGGAGTGAAGGGCTGAGATACTGCTCCTCTCCTCCTTGGCTATTCCAAGGAGGAATCTGCCTCTACCCACTATACTCTGGAGCTGCTGCCTGGAGAACAGGGACATCCTCTGCACTCAGGTATTTGTCATGAAGAGGCAAAGCTGTAGAGGAAAGCAGCTGGAGGGGCAGCAGTGGAAGGCAAGCTCTTCAACAGGCCTTCAGGAGTGAAAAAAAGCCAGTACCTGGGCAAGAGCACAAAATTTCAGCAAAAGCGTGTAGTGCTTCCACCTGGATCCAAGTATCTGCTGCTCAGTGAAGGGAAGTCACCACTCTCCATCTCTAAGTCGAAATGCATTTCTTTTCCAGAAGCGTCTTGCCTCCTCTGGAACCAACATAAAACTTCTGCTTCTCTAGCCTCTGTGGCAAAGAGTTTCCCAAGCACTCACCTGCTCCACCTAAACCTGTATTTTACAGGCTTCATGTAACACCCCAGCTCTTGTATTTGAAGAGAATGAAGTTCCTCTCCATGTCACTGTAGTTTTATCTCTACCCTGTCCCCTCTTGGGCACCTCATTTTCAGATAGAGGAGTCCAACTTGTCTGGAAGGTGGTCCAGGCCCCTGGTGACCCTAGGGCCTTTGCAGAGGCTGTTCCAGCTCCACCGCACCCTTCTCGAGATGAAGGGACCTGTGTTTGGGTGCTGGTGCACCACTATCTTCACAGCAGCAAAATGTTTTTCATTTTCTTCTCTGCTCCCTCCCTAATGTCTCATTTGATTTTCTGATGGCTACTGAGCACTAAAGCTGATGTTTCCATGGGCCAATCAGTCATCACCCCAAATGTCACTCACACCTAAGTAGTAATAGTCAGCTCACAGCCCACCTAAACATGAAACATGAAACACTAAAGGCTCCCACCTGCATAAATTCAGCCCTATCCATGCAGAATCAACCTCCTTACATGGAGGTGACCTTGCTATCATCAGCCCAAAGTATAGAAAAACAAAGCAGGAAACAGGACTTGTCCCTTTCTACCACCCATCATTTGCCTTCCTCCAGCTCATGGGTGAACATGGGGCTGACATAGAACCGCAGCTCTGCCATCGGTCACCTCGCACCACAACAGGGAACATCTCCTCTTGTGCATCCCCTCTTCATGTTGCTTCTGGCACACAAGGAGACTTGGGCAGGAACTTAAGGTCCAGCTCCCTGGGTGGCTGAGCTACCACCAAAGGGATCCCCAACTACGTGTTCCTGGGGCACAGGTCAAGAGCTTGGGGGCTGCACAGGCAGTTGAACCAAGGAGCTAAGACAGCCAAAATCCAGGAATCCTCTGCAGCACTTCCAGCTCCTTTGGATCACTCTCACCAGGTCTGACCCTAGCCCAGCTCTCACCAGCAATAACACAACTGCAGTAGCACAGGCACAGCCAGTGCCGTAGGAAGGCATCACCCTCTAGTGACAGAGAAACACTTGATTGGGAAAATATCTGTGTATCCTTGGCGTCATACTGCCCAGCAATGCTTTGGGGGGGGGAGGCTGAGCAAGTTCTCCTCTGCTGAAATCATGCTGACTGAACACTCCCTGATCACGAGCTATCGCAGGTGCTTTATTCCCTTAAGACAACCTGTGCCACCAATTAAGCACGTCTGACTAACCTGCTGCTCTCCACCTCGCACAGAACACCATTCTGAAACACAGCCTGAAAGCAAGGAAAATTTCATCTTGGATCAGCTGCCTGGCAGAGCTGCCTGCAACCAGATGGTGGGAGTGGGAAGCCTGAGAACTGCTGTTGTCATGGCAGTGCCGGAGCAGCCTGCTGTGATCCCAGTGTGATCCCTGGCACCAGTTGGCCTTGGGAGAGATGGCAGTGGAGGTGGCAGTGACCAGCTCTCCTGGCTTGTGGGGAGCTCCAGACCAAGGTGGGCTCCACTCTTTGCAACACAGGGCAGCGAAGCAGGGCTGAACCCACTGGCAGCAATCCTGACCTGCTGTGTTAGCTGCCCCTGAGCTTCTCTAGTCACACCATCATCTCTACTGCTGCTCCAGCAATGCGACAGTGTTTGTCTCAAAGAAGGGGAAGTCCCTCTGGGAGGCAGCACTACCCCCCAGCATCCAGGCAGTCAGTCTCCTTTCCTGCAATAGAACCCATCATTCACCCCTGACTTCCTCATCCTCACCTCAGGAAGCAATTTCCTTGCTAATAGCTCTGGCCACACACAGAGGAACATGGATGCCTTCTTCACCTGGTCAGTACCAGAGACTACTCTGTCCTCACAGGCAGGATGAAGGTGTCTCCAGAGGAAAATGTTGCCTACTCTGCTCCTTGCCATTTTAGCAGTCGAGTGCAGGGCTCCCAGCTGAGGGTCAGGTGGCAACACAGTTCAAGGTAGCTTGCGGGGAACTTGCAATTGTGCAGGTCCCCACATCAGCCCATTTTCCAGCTGGGGATTTTTGTCCAGGAGGTGGAGACCCCACAAAAGCAGTACCTCTTGTCTCCAGCTGCTGAACCACAGTAGCACATTCTGGTGGGGAGGAAATACCCACCTGTGATGGAAACAGGATGGGGTCTCAGCCCTGAATTTGCAAAAACTTCATTGATCTTTGTAGTGGCTTATCTTCACTGTTTGTCTACAGTAGCGAGCAACTCTACCACCACCTCTCCCTACCAAAAGGCCACTCACAAGCTCTTTTAACACCTTTGTAGGTTTGCTTACTTTAGTTGGCTCACTCTAGCTTCAGTGATCTGCTTTCATGTGAACATAAGGGCTCATAGCACAAGGGGTACCAACCCATTTCCCAGCCTCTGTAATTAACAGCATACTGAGTCTTCACAGCAGAAGACAGTGTGAGAAAAAGAGGTTGCTGCAGTAATAGCAGATTATGCAGGCAAGAGTGAACAGTAATGTTGAAGAGACATCTCCCAAATACAACCCTTGCTCTGGGAATACCAGAAAACCCTTAAACAGTGACCCAGCTGGAATCAAAGTCGTTCCACACATGATGGCCCAAGCCTTTGAGCCACTCCCAACAGCTTCTCCAACTTGAACTTCATCTGTGAAGAACAGAACTGCTTACTGACTTTCCCTTGCACCATCCTGTTTCCTACAGGCAGCCAACATCGCACGCTGCCTGGCAGCAACATATTTCTTACACACTTGAAGCAATCTTTTACTGAGTTTTCAGCAAGTGCACCAACTCCTTCTGTGCACCAAGTCCTGGGGATGCAACTCAGGCTTTTGGGGTCATCAGCTCAGCCCTGAAAGGTCTCAGAAACACTCAAGGTGTCCCCACCCCCCCCCAACCCCCCAGCTTTAATCTAGCACACCCCCAGACCCCACACTCATCAAGCAGGGATGGGACAAATGTAATCACAATCATTGACATTTAGAAAGCTGCAGCCCCAGAAGGCAGGACAGAATATTTTATTTCTCTCCATTTGGAAATTGGTTTAAAGTAACAAAGAAAAAGCTCTCAAGCCTTCTCCGCTGAGTCGGGTGGGAACACTGTGAACATCACAGTCCAGTAATGCTTAAAATCCTCCTCAGTAAAGCAGATGCTGGTATCTGTCTAGAAGTCTCTCTAGGAAGGGTCTGCCTGTTTAAGAGACTGTTTCTGTCTCAACACACACAGAAGCATCTTCTTGTACATAAACTTTGGACTTTTTTTCCCCAGCTGCCAACCATCTGCCATGGTGAGGTGGCACCAGATGGCAAGGCCACTTTGCTTCCCGGTCCAATACAGCAGCTACTGACCTCTCCCATTCCCTACCAGAGACACTTGCTCCTCCTCCTCAAATTGGAAGAGGAGATTGCAATTTGGAGATCACACTGGTCACCCGTTCAGCTTGATTGACCTAAACACAGGGGTCACCCATATACAGTTGGGCTGGGTTTGCTGCCTCAGTACCTGGCCCAGTCTCTCTTGGCTTAGTAAATGGCCTCACCGACGTTGCAGGCTGTATGTGGCAGATTAACACTCTCCACTGTCTCTCATCTTAGCGAGATGTGCAGCACACATCTTGCTCTGAGGACCAGAGAGGCAGTCTGATGCTCCCCAAACACTCCCCTGCTCTGGGGGTCTGCTTGCCCCAGCTCTAAGGTTATCTAAGGGCTTCAGCTATTTCTCCACAGCCAGTAGCCTCTTCCCGACACAATATAAAGCAAATGCATTAACAGTCTGTTCTTTAGAGGGAAGCCTGAAGAAAACTGTGGAAAGTAAACAGCAGATTTGCTTGTTCAGGAAAAAGCTCTCTCGGACTCAGATTCCTTCTGTTGTAACTTCCGAATCAGCTCCAGTAAATTCATCTGTAAAGTCAGTTCCTGCAAAGGAAGAGAAATGTTTTCGCAAGAATAAGATGATCCCATTCCCTCCTGCAGGAAGCAGAAAGGACTGGTTTGTACCATCCACTCAAGGGATACTAATCTTCAGGGGACAAAAGAAAAAACACACAAATACAAAAAAAAGCCTTCATCTTGTTTAAGCATTTCATAAAATACAGAGCAGTAATACTCTAAGAGATCTGCTGCAAACTGCAGCTGTCTCTTAGGAATACCAGGGCTTCACGATTCATTAAGGATTCAGAAAGGTTCTTTCTTCTTGACCACTATTTAGTGATAAATGCTGTGAGGGCCAGCCAGTTCTGCAGGTTTCCCCTTCTGAAGCAGCCTCCAGGAGCAGGGCAGCAGCATCCCCTTGCACATGCACAGCCACACACCCCAGAGGAAGTTCTCTGGGTCGGCACAGCTCCCTCCCCTCATCCTTCAGCAGCATCCTCAACACCCTTGTCCTTTTCCAGCACAGAAGGGCAGGAAGCAGGAGGGATCACTGTGGGTACTCTGTAAGTGGGTCTAAGCCACGTGCAACATGCGGCTGTGCTGGAGCATCAAATTCCCTCTAGGTATTTCATTCCCCTTCAAAAACTCTCTTTTCCATGACTGTAATCAAGCGAGGACCACCATCTCCTGTAGTCACCAACATCAGCTTATGGCTTCCTTACCATCTGCCTGTTCTTTACTCATATTTAGCTCACAAGCTATTTAGCAAAATTAGCTACTCCACTGTGTAGTCTCTAAGTGAACCCTGTTCTGTGACTTGCAGACATTATATTATGGAAATAAAAATCTATTTTTGTAAAAATATATCAACTACATAAGCAGACATTTTATATGACAGACTAGGAGTAAACACATCCGTTTAATGGGAAATGCATGGAGAACAGATTCCAGCAGTGATTTCTTATATGATGGTGGCATTCACAGGTACAAGCCAAGGTCTGTGTCTGGTTGGCCAGTTATTGTAAAGGCAAACATAAACAAAACTCAGCAAACAGGAACCCTGTTAAGAGTTACTGCTTAGAAAAATAACATAAAAGGCAGGGGCAGGAGGGGAGGGAAAGAGCTGCTTTCATTGTACAGATCAGGAATAGCAGCACAGGAAAAATAAGAAGCTAGTTCAAGGCTACAAAACCAGGAATGATATGGGTCTTAGAAAATGCCTGTTTAACTAAATTTAATCCATCTTTTCTCACTAGTAGGTCTTTATCAAAGTGACATTTAATCAGCTGAAAAAACAGAGTTAAGAACAGCCTGTTTCTGCATTCCTTGCAAATTTCTGTGTCATTACAATACGACTTTGGAAGTTTTATTATTTCATTCCTGCGGTGGTGTTAAGACAACAGAGAAAAACCCAGGCGGTTGCTCACAAGTTTTAAGAGCAGATGCAGTGGGGAAACCGAGAACAATTTTTGAATTGCAGTCTGAGATCATCATCTCCAGCAAGTCACATGCAAAAATTAACAAGATGCCAATAAAAAGACTTCTTGAAGACAATTTGTACAGCTAAGCTAGGTACAAATTTGATAAACCTATGCAGCCACCCATTTTAGTATTATTCAGACCCATTCAAGAGCCACAGGACTGCAGGCTGTTGGCACAGTGTTTCTTCCCTCCACACTGACAAAAATATTGCAGAAAGCTGGGGATGTTGCCCTGTCTAATGGGTTTTTGCTCCTTTGTGTTGAACCTGGTACTCAGTCCACCCAGGGCACATTGCCCATCAGCTGATGAGGCAAAGGATGAATCATTCTTTCTGACCCAGTGATTCAGAATTCATTAAGAGCAAGATTTAAAACCAAAAACAAAACAAAAAAACCCGATCAGATCTTATACTCCCTGCCTAAACACCAACCTGTGGATTGGTGGTGATGTAGAAACCAGACACCCCAGCCTTCTCCAGAGTGCTCTGTTGGTCTATCACTTTTTGGTCCAGTTCCAAGACTATCTTCTCATCCATCATTCGCTGTTCCTCTCGAATCCGTTGCTCCACAGCCTGAGAAAGATAACAGTCAACAGAAAGAAAGTGGAATATCTGCCTTCCTCCTATCTTTTTCTCATCTCTAACTCTTTTACTGAAACCAAAGAGTGACTAGATCCTGAAGCACTCCTGCTCTGATGAGTCCCAAGGACAGCAGAGTGCAGCAAGCACAGCCCCAGACCTTACCTCCTCCACTTGCCATGTCCTATAGCAAAGCTACTACTCAATAAAATGCAGGGAAGTCACTGGGACCTGTCTTCTTTCTGTGTGTTTGGAGGCCAGGAAAGACCATGAGCAACAGATCAGTATCTGAATGGCTTTTCTTGATGAGCTGATGTCTGAGCAGCAGGCTGTGGCTGAGCGCTCCAGCAGCACGGGCTCAAAAATTATGTCAGCAGTCCAAGAATCACATACCCCTCACAGGACTGGTGAGGCTGCAGAAAAACTTGGAGGAGTAACACAGGTAACCGAAGCTCGTCAAGGTGCCTGCTCGGACCCCTCCCTGAGCCTCCATACTCCCTGGACATTAACACACAGAGATGGAATTGTGAATCACACACAGATCCCATTTATCCACTAAAGGAGCTGAACTCCTCAAAAATGCAAATTTGCAACTGGAAAGCCAGTTTATTTTGTATTGACAACAGCAAGCTGAAGTCTTGCTTGGGACTACAGTGTGATGAAGCTCTATTTTTGGCAGACTGAGAACATTATCAAATGAGGACTTTGCAAAATAACCCCTACCAAGAGAACACAGCCTTTTCTGCCTTGCCAACATCTGCTGAATCCTCAGCAGAGAAACCTCTGCATTGCCTCTGAAGAAGAAATGGAGCACAGTGACCATGTTCTACATCAAAGGCACAGTGGAAATCAGGAGTGGTGGGCATGCTCTAAGAGCATTTGCATGCTCTGCTAGCTGCAGAAAGGGGCACTGCTAGTCAGTTTGGGAGGAAACCTCAACCAACTGGAAACTCTGCCAGAGAGGGGATAAGAGAGCAGAAGGATTGTAGGAGATGAGGAGAGCCCAGCTCAACTAAAATGCCACATGTGTACAGAAGAGAGGCAATACAACCTTACAGGGCTGTGCTGAGCAACAGACTTCTTTCACAAGCCACAGGAAAAGTCAGAAAGCATCAAATCCCATCTAAATGCAAAGGAAGGCAGGAGCCTTCTCTTGCAAGAAATAAATGGCGCAAGTTTCAACATTTTACTCGTGCAGCACTGCCCCTTTGTAACACAGTAAACAGAGGCAGGAGTTTAGCCGGGAATATTCACGGGAGTAAATTATCCTCAATGTACAGAAAGGCAGAAGTCACAAAATCTGGGATTTCCTACACCAGTGGCTGATGGTTTAAGAGACCTTGGCAGATCCATCTGAGAGGGGAATTGAAAGCTTGAGCGCTATTACAAGTCTTGGGGAAAATCCAGAATTTGAATAACAGAGGTCTCAGTCCTGAACAGTCTGGAAAAGAGCCAAGATTTGTGTCGCGCATGGACATTATCAGTGGCTGTCTGCAAAAGGCCTGACCTAAACCAAAAGCAATTAATACTTAACTGGAACAGGAGATACCTCATGTAATGTTTCTTGGATGTACAGCAGTCAATTAGTGTCTTACATTTTCAATTATGTCCATAGGTTTGGGAAAGCTTTGCAGAACTACATGCTATTAAGGAGAATGCAGAACTGTGATCCACCAGAAGATTAACATACATCAGCTGTTCCACAGAAAACACTTGGGACAGGACCTTATTAGAATAAATGTGAAGAAACTCAATACAACTTAAGCCCAAAGAAAAGGTGAAGTAGAGGAGCTAACTGCCTCTCTCACTGTGGCATGCTAATGAACCTAAGAAAGCTCTGTCCTTATGCATTCTTCAGTCTAGAGGTTCACACTTTCTGGAAGATATGAAGGATTCAAATCTCTCATTCCCCAAAGATTTCCTTCTTCCCAGCTGCCTTGGGGGAAGAAGGAGGCACCACACCATCGTCTCCTCCACCTACTGTGCTGGAGGAGTGACTTTCCTTGGGTTTGAGAAAAACAGGTTTAAGTGCCTACATACTGTTTAGGGTTGGCACCTGATTCTGGGCTACAGAAAAGTGCCAAAATCTTAGAGAAAAATAAGGCTTAAACACAAGCTTTTGCTTCATCTCTGGTGACTGGCTGGGCAAAGCTTTTTTAAATGCTATGGGTTCCACTAGGAAGCCAGATATCTAAAAACTACATCTTGTATTACCCCTCCTGGGAGCCCAATCCCAAGCTATCACATGGGAGCCGGTCTTTGAAACCTTTAACCACAGAAGGCAGCTCTGATTAGACACGTAGCAATTGTTACTGCAATGATCGATCTATTCCTGAAATGCTCTACAGCAGAAATATCAGAGAATAAAAAAGGGAAGAAGTAACTAATAACACCTGGCAGAAGAAAACAGAAGAGAAAGGCAAGGGTAAGATGGAAAGTAGGAAGAAGTTGCACATCACATAAGACAAGGAGAAACAACACATGTATGGTCTACTTAATGAGTGAAGACAACATTGGAAACACTTTAAAAACAGACAGTATAGCTTATTACTTGCTGTAAGTATAAGTTACTTAGAGACAGAAGTAACAGGAACAGCTAATTGAGGTCCAACCTGGCTTTAGCCACCTCAATAGGAAACAAAGGACATGGCAGCACCAAAAGAAAAGATACAACAGTGAGCGCTGATGCAGTGCTTGTCATAGGCAGAGGTCAGGAAAGAGCCTGTATTTAAACAATTATCTGTTTACCTTGCATGGAGTAAAGTAAATCTCCATCTACATTTAAATTTCATGGATTAAGATAACTAGCTACTTACAATTTCCTTTACTTTATAAAACTGCCTCTATCTAATCACTAATACCCAGATCAGTCCTCTGGGACTGAATGGGCCACTTGTGCCGAAGTGCCTTTCTCCAAATGCCTTGGGATGCTAAAAGAAACAACTTCTACACTTATGTATCTCAAAGTAGTTCCTTCATATCAGTGTTAATAAGTAAAATGTAATTGTCTGAGTATTCTCTTTCTACTTGCTATGACGTAATGGCAAATTTCATACACCTGCACTGTGTTTTCTATCATCTTGCTCTTTATCTGTATGCAGGCTTCAGCCTGTCTTATAATGAAAACTCATTAAAGTATTGTGGAGAGCATTGCTCTTTTGGAGCTGGCTCCTGAACGTCCATGATTCCCATGGCAAGATGGCAAGAGCCTGGGCCCCCCACTCCTGAGGGGACACAGGGCAGAGCAAGAGGAGGGGACCCCCAAGTCATGATGGGGAGCCAAGGCCTGTGCTAGCAAGACCAGACACAATGGCAGCTCCCAAGGCTGCGGGTGGGATGTGGTGTGGGGGGTGTGACTACTTAAACTCTCTGGAGATGCTGCGATGGTCCTGTAGCAAAGGGGCTGCGAGCTCCCTGGGGAGGGGGACACAACCTCTGTGCCAGAGGAGGGCTGTGCCTGGCCTGGCCCCTCCTTACCTCCATCTCCCGCTGCTGGGCAGCACGGAGGAGTGGCAGGTTGTGGGGCCTGCAGCACTGCTGAGCCTCCTTGTGCCGGTGGAAGAGCTCCTGCTTCAGCCCTGTGACAAGGACAGGCTGTGAGTCAGGGAACACCACCACCACGTCCCCTCCCACCCCACTACATATATCCCCACCACCTACCCCCAGCGCCCTGGGCCTGCCCCCCAG
>VZTL01042982.1:10713-20820 GCA_013400535.1 Scopus umbretta
CCTCGTAACCCCCCGACCCGCCGCCGAACCTGTCCATCGCCACACCGCGCCGTGCGCATGCGCACCCCCGTCACGTCACACAGCGCTCCCTGCGCATGCGCGCCCCGCCCTGCTCCGTCGTCCCGCCCCTTCTGGCCCCGCCCCGGCGCTGCCCCGCGGGGCGCGGTTGCGGCAGCGTCCGCCGCAGGCGCTCCCGGAGGGGCGGCAGCGGGGCGGCGGCAGCAAGCGGCGCTCCCGCCTTTCCCCGGGAGCCGCGTGCGTCGGTGGTGGGGTTTTCCTGGAGGTTTCTCTCCTGCCCGTCCCATGGGATGCGCAGGGAGAGCATCATCAGGGTGTGCCGCTGCTTGGGCTTGAAAGCGGTTAAAAATGTTTTAAATGGCTGTATCAAAGGCGTTTCAGACCGAGTTTGGCAGCTTTTGAGTTACCGTACAGGGTGACTTTGCCGCGGCTGAAAACGTGGTGAGCCCCGACGTCGGAGGAATTTCACTCTCCAGGTACTTGCCTTCGTGGTGTCATTCCAGCCCATAAGCCGGGGACCGTTCCCTACGGACACTGCACCAGAGCAAAGCAGGGCAGCGTTTGTGGGTTCACAGGGGAGACCTGAGAGGGGCAAGACTGCTCGGCAGCAAGGGTCCCTTCTAATCCCTTAAAACACATGGAGTTTATTAAGTTCATTTCAACGTCAGATGCACTGCTGGGATTGCAATGGTTTCTTTTCCTGAGTGCAGGTAATGAGATCAATGTTTAGCGCAGGCTGAGTTGGAAATTCATTTCAGTGGCATGCATGAAGAGCGTCCTGGCTTGAATTAGCAAAATGAAAGATCCACTGAAATGTATTAAAAATGCCTAAACCGTATTGGTTTTACCATGACTTCAAAGGTTACAAAAGCTGTGCCGCCTGCTCGAAGGGAGTAGAAATGTCTGTGTTAGAGAAGAACACAGAGCATCCCCAGGGAAAGAAGGCATCTCTAAAATCTTCCTGAATATAAATTGCTCCTTTTTTTCCCCCCAGTTGGTTGCTTCAGATTTCCATCCAAGATCCCCAAATCCCAAGTCCTGGAGAGGCTTTGGGTGTGTTGATTGCAGATCCCTCTGCCTCTGGGCTGCTTAGACCACTACCTAGTACGGTTAACCCTGTCATGTCTGTCTGCCCTGCCCATACCCTGCCTGCTCTTCCCCCAGCTTGGCAGCAATGTCCCCATGAAATGGCTGCCCCATATTGTGGACAAGCAAATCACCCCAAACCCATTCTCAGGAGCCACTAAGAGGTGTTTGCTGCGCTGGAGCTGCCAGAGGCAGAGCCATGTTGTATAGCCTGGGTTCCTGCAGACCACTGAGCTGCTGGGGAAGGGAAAATAGGATCTTTTAATTAATAGCTATTAGCCGTGCTGCTCAGCTCCAGATGGGATAGTATGAAAGGCCAGGATAAAAGTACCCCTGACGGTTTGCCATCCTCCACATGAAGATTTGGTGGCAGCTTTTGCTGAATGTCCTTCCCTGGTGTCACCTGAACCCAGGGTTTTGCTGTCCCAGGGTGTTCTCCTGGCAATACAACCGAAAATCCCTTCAGCAGCTGTGCATGCTTGGTGGAGGGGCCAAGACTTCACCTGGTACCAGCACAGGACTAGGAAAGCTGCCTGCCCCCAACACGATGGTCTGCAGTGAGGACCTAAATGAACCCTGCCTTCTCCCTGTCTGAGCGACACATCCCCATTGTCACGGCACAGAGCAGATCCTGCCTTGGCCTTGCCACCTTCGCTGCCTCGCTGGGGCTTCTGTTCTCTTCCCAAGGCCGTTTTGAGGGCGAGTTGAAGCCCTGTGGTGTCTGGGCATGGGGAGGGTTGTCTTGACCCTGGACTCTGAGCTGCAAGGTCTTGACCTTGACCCTGAACAGCACCAGACTGGAGGGGAGAGACCATGCATGAGGCTCAGAGGGCTGACACGGCCGTGAGAGCTGTGCATTGCAGTTGCAGGGAGCCTGTGCACCCCTGCAAGAGGAAAGGGGTGCAGATGGGGAGAGGGGGAGCTAAGCCCAGAGAAGGGTTGAGCATGTTACCAGGGACAAGCTCCAGCAGTGTCGGCAAAGGAGCGAGGCACAATCTGTTGCCTTTGCACCCCTAGTGAAGGAGTCACAGTTGAGCCAGGGTAGAGAGGGGGAACCCCAGGGCCTCCACTCCACTGCGGACATTCCTCTCCCTTCCTTCGTGCTGCAGGAAATCTGCACTTCCCTTCCCAGCACTGCTCCCTGCTCAATCGCTACCAGATGTGGGTCCCATGCGTTTCTCATTAGCCTAGCAGGCTCCAGGCGCTGGCTTCTGCAGGCTGGCAGGCTGGGGCCTGAAAAGGCTGGGCTTTTGGGTGACTTGGTGCAGGTATCTGAGCCAGTGTGCATGCCTGGCCCTGGTTTGTGTAGGGGTTGTGCTGCCTTCGTGCTGGGCCAAGATGTGGTGGGATGCTGGCGGTGATTCAGGGCGAGCTTGCTATGGTGGATGGAGCTGGAGCTGGGGGACAGGGCTTTCCACTGGAACCTGCACAAGTGCCATGGGGACAGAGGAACAAGGGGCATGCCAGTGTCAAGGGAAGAAGCTCAGTGAGCTGAACTGCAGCTGGATCTCCTGTTGGGGACAATCTGCAGCTCCAGCCTGGGTCTGGGAGTGTGGGAGAGGCAGGTAGGTGGCACATGTGGGGACTGGGGCTGGAAAGCACAGGTGACACAGGGGTGTCCCGTGCTCTGTGCCCCAGGAGGTCCAGGCAGGGAGCACATCATGATGTGTTAGGATGTGCATGAGGGTCCTGGGGTGGGGGAGTCCCTGACTGGGTGACGTGATGGTGTCTGCCATGGTACCACAAGCAGCTCAGGTGGCACAGCATGATAGGAGAAAGCATGGGCCCTTCCCATGCTCCCCAGGACCTGCTAGCACCTAGAAGGAGATCACAGCATCTGGACCCAGGGGCTTGAGAGCAGAAAAAGCCCTGCAGTTGACTTGTGAAGTCCAGGAACAGCCTTAACCTGCCCTGGATTGGAGAGACAAAAGAAGTGAGAAAGCTCCTTCTGTCCTTCCCAACCATGGAGCTCACATGGACAGGAGGGGCTAGGGAGGAGCCCAATGAGACCAGCAGGTGTTCCCACCACACCAGCCCTGCTCTGACTGCCACTGGCCCATGTTCATGGGAGTGATGCACCTGGCTGGACAGGATAAGGCCACATTCGGGTGCTCACAGCTGTAGACTTATGCACCAGGAAAGTGGGATGCTCCTTGCCTCAGTACAGAGGAGCCAGGGCTTATCCTGTCCCGCTGCTTCTTCTTGAGCCCCCAAACCAACTGTGGGACTTTCCTCACACTGCTGGTGAAGACGTGGGTAGTGAGAAGCAGGGGGACAAACACATATGGGATGGAGCCCATGTCCCCGCATGGGACGTGCAGGGACATCCAGAGGGCTGAAGGGACTCTGTTTCCCACTGGAGCCACTTGCCTCCCCTGAGTAAAGGGTCCTCCATGGGGTTTAGGCTTCTTGCACTCACCTGCAGGAAAACCATCTCCCAGGATGGAGAGGTTTCCAAAAGTGTCCACTGCCCGTTTAGGGAAGTGATGCCTGGATGTTACCTTCCCCCAAAGGGTATGTTTGCATGCTCAGAAATGCTGGAAAACAGCATTTTTACAGCTTTGCTGGACCCCAAGTCAAGCAGAGATGGCAGTGGGAGTGGGGTGCCCATGTGTGTGGGGCAGGACAGCTCATTTTTGCAACCAGAGCACATTGCAATTAGGAATAATCCTCCAGAGAAACCTGAGTGCAAACCCGTCTGCAGAAGGCAGCTGCCCAAGCCTGGTGTCCCCGTGGGAGAGCTGCCACGTCACCACTGCTCTGAGTCACTGCCACAGAGCCAGGAGCTCCCCCCACGGCTGCTCAGCCTTCTTTGAGCATGGTTTCACCGGGCAGCCAGCTGTCACTGTAAGAGGCCGATGCACCGTGGCTTTTGTGCCAAATGTGGCTTTACTGCTTTTACTGTGGGGCGGGGGATAAGGCAGCATCATCTGGGGCTCGGGCTGGGAGCTGGCAATCCTCCCACCAGTGGCTCTGCTCTGCACAGCATGGCTATGGATTGGGTTGGCCGTGTTGAAGCCAGTGATTTGACAGCAGCTCTCCCCAAGCCACGGTGTGCTCAGTTAGTCCCCAGCTGGTACCCAAACCGGGGATGGAGCCAGGGCGCTCCCAGAGCAGCAAACCCCCCTCAGGGCCAGGTCTCAGGGTGGGTCCTCTCCTTGGGGCTGGATCCTGCCCTCCTCACCTGGCTTGGTTTGGAAGGTTTTCCTGAGTCTCCACCAGCTACTCCTTGTACCCTCCAAGAGCTGCATCATCCCCCTGCACCTCTGGGGAACGGGCTCCAGCACCAGCCCCTCTATCCCCATACTGCGCTGGGCATGTGGTCACCCACTGCGCTGGATTTTCTGCCCATCCCCAGCCTCCTGCCCTCCTGTTCTGGGCCACTTTAACCTTGTGTCTGACCTCAGCCTTGTGCATGCTCATTCCCTGGGCGAGGGGAGCTCGTGGCCAGGACCGCCAGAGCCTCATGGCCTCAGGCTCACCGGATCTATTCCAATCTAAACACGGTGGAGTAAATGTGTTTCCCCCACTCTGGCCTCTGAAGCTGAGTATCTGAACGGGAATTTCATCCCTGAGCTGCAGCTAAAATAAGATCTGGATTGAGGTGTTTGCTGGCTCTTGATGGTGGCGGGTGAAACCTCCATGCTCCTTTCCTGATTGGCTGCTGACATAACCAGCAGAGCAAGGGCTACTGAGCTGGAAAAGCTGGGTTTGACCTGCTGGGACAAGTATGCATGGTTGGGAATGTGTTGGAAAACATGGCCAGACTTTGGTTGCCTGGGCATGCATGGGGACTCAGAGGAGATGCTGCACATGCGCATCCTGACTGCACATCCTTCACCGAGAGGAGACACAAATACTCAACCAGGGCGAATTCATGTTAGTTGTGGCTCAGTAGCCCAGGAACTCCTTGTGTCTCCACTCCCTGCAGAGCAGAGGGGTTGTTAGAAGGTCTGCTTGACATGGGATGACGGGTCTATACCATCCCATGGACAACATGGTCCTGCCTGCACAGCCTTGCCCAGCGAGCCTGGGCTCACTTTGGGCAAGGGACAGGAGCTTCTTCCCTTGCACACTGCTGGAGGCGCTCCCAGCCAGCTGGCGTGGGTGCTCTTGGGTCACTGCATAGTGCTTCATACCTGGGAGGGAGATTGGGTGAGAGAGAGAAATGTGCGGGCTTGGCTGGGAGTTATGTGCAGGGGCCACGGGCTGCAAGGGGTGAAAGGGTGCAAAGGATGCAAGGAATGCAAGAGTTGCAGTGGGCTGCAAGGGATGCAAAGGATGCACGGGTAGAGCAGGATGCAAGGGATGCAAGTGATACAGCAATCTGCAAAGGATGCAAGGAACGCAAGAGTTGCAGTGGGCTGCAAAGGATGCAAAGGATGCAAGGGTAGAGCAGGATGCAAGGGATGCAAGTGATACAGCAATCTGCAAGGGATGCAAAAGTTGCAGTGGGCTGCAAGGGTAGAGCAGAATGCAAAGGATACAACGGATCCCACAGACTGCAAGGGTTGCAGTGGATGCAAGGGATGCAGCAGGCTGCAAAGAATGTGAGGGATGCAATGGTTGCAGTAGGCTGCAAGGAATGCAAGGGATGCAAGTGATGCAAAGGATGTAGCAGGCTGAAAGGGATGCAGCAGACTCTGCAGCCAGCCCCTTCCATCCCTTGGCCTGGGGCTGCCCGTTTGCCAGCTGTGTCCCTCTATTTCAGCAGCCTGATTTTTGGGGAAGGGGCAGTGACCAAAGCATGTGGGTCCTGTCTTCTCAGCTGAGGGTGCTCCAGAGCGTCCATCTTGCTGAGCCTCAACAGTCCCCACACTAGTAGGGGACAGCTTCAGGCCACATTCTCTTCCCCTAAGGATATTTTCAGGGTCTTCAAACATCCAAGGGGAATCAAACCCCTGTCCCACCGAGGTGGCTGCTGCTTCTCACCTACAGACAAGGCACCCTTGCACCCCGACCCATTGCCCCTGTGTCCTGTGCAGCTCTGCGGGGGGAGCACGGCCAGCACCCAGCAGCAGCCGAGGCTGATCATGTGGCTCCTAATGAAATCCAGACCCTGGCAGAGCGATGACATTGTGCCGTGATTTGTGCTCCCATGCAGACTAAACACGGTCGAGTGCGTCACGGCATGCAGCCTGGCCAGCACAGGCGTGGGGATAAATCAGGTAGAGGCGGTGTGGATGCCTCTGCCTTTCTTTGGCCTAATCATTCTTCCTCTCCTGCTTGAAGCACTTGGATTCAAGTGCGCTTGTGCTTTCCATAATGCAAAAATAGGGGTTTATCCAAAATTATGCCAGAGAGAGCTTCCAGAGGCTGGAATAAAGGCTCAGGCTCTTGGATCCACTCAGAAATGGCTCCATGTGCTAGAAATGCATTTGCAGCCCAAAATGCTGCAGCTGCTGAGGTTCATCCCTTTGCCCTGTGTAGTTCATTACGGCCAGTGATTAACTGGTGCCCTGGATCACATGCAAATGCTTCCACTACTCCATTGGGTGAGGGAAAGTCTTAAAATGGAGCCAAAGTGGGGTTCCTTGGTGGGCTGCCTGGAGAGGTGTTGCATGCACACCTGACGCCTGCTCAGTGGGGGGCTCCAGCTGCAGCACCCCATGAGCTGCCCCGGGCTGCTCAGGGCACAGCACTGTTCCCCCCCCAAATGGCACATTCATGTGCACCCCATCCTTTGGGTTGGGGGGTCGGTGGGGCTGTGGAGCATCTCCTGGAGACTCCAATGAGCTGACAGTATGTCTCTGGTTCGAAGCCCTCTCTTTGTCTTGGCCCATGCAATGTCCTGCAGCAGATGATGGGGTGGAGGAGCATGACTGTGGCCTTTTGCCCAGCCCTGGGTGCCTGTTAGTAGGGGAAAAATGGCTTTAGGGACGTGCCAGGTCCTGCTCGCAGAGCTGGGAGCTGCTTTCTGGTCTTGGGATGGTGCAGGGAGGTAAAGTCCCCACCAGATAGCTCACTGCCCTGCTCTCCCAATGGGACCATGCTAGGGGACCCACAGACCTGTGGCTCCCTGTACCCCAGGTCCTCAGGTTGATGCTCAGCATGGCATTTGTTGGATCCAATGTCACAAAGACCTGGTCTGTGGACATGATGTCAGGGGGTGCCTGGATGGCACTGCCACGCAGCTGGCAGTGGCAGGGCTGGCAGTTGGATGCTCTGGGCTGGGAGCAGGCTCATTCCGGCTTGGCCATGTTTGCCTTCAGCTTCTGTAGCTTATATAAATATATAAGTACACAGGTGTGTGTATATATATATACACACACACACATATATATGCATATATATAAAAATAAATAGAAATATATAAAACTATATAAGTGTATATGTATATATAAAATATATAAGTGCATATATCTATACTTATATACTTTTATAAGTATATATATTATATACTACAGGAGCATATAGGAGAGTGTATGTGTGTGTATATATATGAAAATATGTATATATAGACATATAAAAATACTCCTGGAATGTATAGGAATGTAAATATATATATGTATATGTATTTCTGTGTGTATCTATGTATATATATAAAAAATATATACTCCTGGAGTATATTTTTATATCAATGTCCTGTGTCTCATGGCATCTCAGGCACAGGGAAAGGCTGCAGCGACAAAGCAGCCCCCCTGGCAGCCCTCCATGGGGGAAAAGGCTGCAAACAACCACCAAAAGGCTCTGTCATCCCAAGAGAAAGCTGCAGGTGCTGGCTCAAGGTGCTCATGCTGCTCCAGGGCTTGTGGCACAGGGTTCTGGAGCCACAGCCCATGCCCATGGGGACCGCCTGGGACCCCTTAGGACCCCAGAGCACTGGGCACAGCTTTCTCCGTACTGCTGGGGGCTGGTGCTGGGGCTAGGCATCCCATGGGACTGCAGCACCCATGCTTGCAGCACCATGAGCTCCTTTGTGTCTGAGGCTGGCAGCAGCTGAGCCCCACTGCAGGAGCAGAGCCAGTGGGCAGAGGGTGGACAAGTAAGCACGGGATGATGCCTGCAAAAAGGCTGCTACGTATTGTGATTCAGATGCCACCAGAATCCTCCGTGGATGTTGATGAGGTCACTGAATGGCTGAGGTGAGGAATGTGAAACGATTTTGGTGGTGTTGTGGTGTCTCCTTCTCTTTGTTGTCCCAGTCTGTGAGGTGATCCACTCAGTCCGGCTGCAGGGAGCCCCATGCCAGCAGCTGTCACTGACGTGGCCAGGGGACATTCCAGTGCCGCCAGCCTGGCCATCGCTGGAGCTGAGTGTCCCAGGAAAGGTAATCAGGGACCATTACATCCACTTTTGGGGGTAAAGGAGGAATTTCTCCATGTGTAGCATGCACCCACATGAAGCCACTACATGCAGTGTAGGCTGATTATATATTTATACCCCTTTGGGTTTACTCTGGTTTGTGCTGTACCACTGATGGAGCTGATGGAGCTCTCCAGGCCCCTCACAATCCCCCCTCCAGCATGAAATACCCTTGGCACCACCATCCCCCCTCCCAGAGAGCACTGAGAAATTTCCTATATAATTTTGGAAGCCTGTTGTCTCACATGTGTTTTGTTCTCATTGGAGTTTCCCTTCTGAGTTTATTTTTGGTAGGGACCGAAGTAGGAAATGAACTGTTGGCAATGGACTTACTTTTATCGCTGCTCGCTGGCCAAGCCAATACAAATGTGCTGTTGTCCAACCCAATGGCTCCTTCTTCAGTTTGTGAAATTGGGATGAAATGTGAAGAAGACCAGTGTAATGGAGGAGAGGATGGACCACAAGTGCCACGCACTCCTCTGCTTCCCCCGGCTGAGGTCCCAATGGAGAGGAGGGCTGGTGGCTGCTGGGCAGGTCCTGCTCTGTCACAGCACCTCCTGCCAGCCTCATCCACTGCTTCTTCTTGGCCATGGGAGACCATGCAACATGCTTAGGCAAACCATCACACTGTCACCAAAAACCTCTGACCTGTCTGTTGGGGAAGGTGCCTCCTGAAGGTGGCTTCAGGAGAAAGTGGCTTCTGCTCCATCTCAGGTGAGCAGAAGACTGGTTTTGCTCCAAATTGCAACTTCCTCCTGTGATTGGGTTCAGCTTGTTTTTCCTTGAGGTCAAAAGTTTCTGCATGTCCAAGAAAGCAGTGGAAAATGGCTAAGAAAAGCAAGTGTATTTATGCTATGTGTGATGTTTCTGGTGGGACTCACAGCTGCAGGGGAATTTGTTTTATGGTTTTCAGCCTCTGCTGATTTGTGTGCCCCTAAACAAAGTCCCCTCACCAGTGTCTATCGCAGGGTGCTGTTAGTCAGAGATAACCAAAGTGTGGTGGTGGAAGGAAAGCCTGCAGGCCCTGGTAGGATGCCTGGAAAAAGAGATTCATGGTCACAGTATGTGAAGAAATCAACCCTTTGTGATGCTGATGTGTGGCAATGCCTCATCCATTGCGATGGTGATGTGCTTCATGGCCTGTGGCATCATGGGACATTTTTTGGAGAAGCATCTGACCCATGTGAGCTGGAAGGACCCTGCTGAAAAGAACATGGAAGCTACAGTGGACCTCAGATTGAACATAAGTTTGTTGTTGCCCTTCTCCAGAGTAAGGCACAGCCCACAGTGGTGGACACTGGGAAGGGCATAGGCAGCCACCTGAAGAAATCTGCTGCCTCTCCACCCAGTAGGGTCCAGATGTGGGCATCCCCACAAAAGAAATCAAGAGGGATGTGAAATAACTGGAGAGGCCCAGAGGTGGGCTATTAACGTGGTCATGGAGCCAGCACACACTGTGCCGGGAGAAGTGGAGGGGGCTGGGCTGCGTTAGCCTGGCCAACAGGAGGCTGAGAGCAGCCAACAGCTAAGATGATGGAGTCGAATCCTTCTTGGTGCCAGATGATATGATGGGGGACAACAGCCACTGACTGCAGCTTGGGAGTTTCAGGTTGGATCCCAGAAGAAAATTCTTCCCCAGGAGAGCAGCACAGCCCTGGCACAGTCACCAGGAGCTGGGGGGATCTCCATCCTTGGAGG
>VZTL01042984.1:0-12714 GCA_013400535.1 Scopus umbretta
ACTCATTTAAATTGTACCTCTGCTACCTGATATCTACAAAAGCTGCTTGACAGACAAGTAACTGCCCATACTCTGCTATTTAAAAGGATGCTGTAGATTTTTTTTTTAAAAAAAAGTTTATTGAAAAATAAATGAAGTAAATACTTTACATGGCTTCCCTCCTCCTGATGGGGCAAAGAGGAGTCCAGCTGGGCTCTGGTCTTCAGTATGTTTCTGCTGGCTTAGGAGACCAGGAGTCCCAGCTATAGCTTCATCAGTTTGCTCACTGTACTCTCCTTCTGAAACAGCATTCTGTGTTTTCTCCCCAAGATGGTTATGTCCTGGTTAGCAAATAAGGAGGACAGGCAGTAGCATGGCTTGGGAAGCATTGTCTTGATGTAGTCACGTGGAATTACGGTATCTACCTTTACCAAGCTACTGGAATACAAGAATACAAGTAATTGTTTGGAACAATACCCTAATCTATTTTTCCTGATGGTATTTAGCAAGCTGGTAAAGCTCAAGCAATGCCAATAAATGAATCCATTGCAAAATTTACATATAACACTTGTTATATGATTATGATTATAGGATGAAGGATGACTATTTCTGCAGATAGGATTTCACGAGGCAAAGTAAATCACCATAGCAGCTTGCTGTAGAAAGAAGCAACACCACTCCCCCTGCTCCCCAACCACCCTGGCTTCTCTCTTAGCAGTTCCTGATGCTAGTTCAACACCTGTGACCTGATAAAGCAGTGCCAAAAAAACACACCAACCTTCAGAAAAGAGGAAGCAGTGAGATTTCCCTACCACCCTCTTTGGTGGAAGCCAGCTGTTAGGTTGACTGATCAGCCCATGGAACTATAGTCCACAGGCACTTTTTGAAACGTTCAAGAGTGAGAGCCCATGTTCTGACACAGATCACTAGCTCCCTTACACCCTTCTTAACCTGTTTTACGGGATTCTCCACCACCCCCCAAGCTTACAGAGTTGAGTGGCATGACTGAAAACTACCTTGTTTGCTGATCAGGAAAGGGTCATACATGTTCTTAACACTGTAACATCAGGGTCACAAGTGAGAATGCAGTCTTTGAACTTGGTTGGGTGCTTTTAAGTGGCCCTAAGTGCTTCCTAAAAAAGGAGAGAAATTCCATTCTCAAAGTCAATGGGAATGGGGAGGGAGAGGAATGCTTGAGATTGTATGAGTTGGATTTCTAAAATCTGCAGGAGGAGGCAGCTTGCATTTAGTCATTTACGATGACTGGAAAGGAATCTGTCTAATTTGTTGACATTATGTGTGTGTTGATGTCAGTAAATCTTAAATGGCCAAGGAAGCTTCAGAGGAGGAGAGGAAAAATGAGCGAGTCAATAATGTGGAAAAAAATGGGGCAGGTTTATTTCAACAGCTAGAGACCAGTTGCACTTACTTGAGTGGCTAGATAATTTTATTTGCTGATAGACAATTTTTGGTCAATGAAAATAATCTAATGTCAATTTATATGGTTTTCTGGGGTAGGAAAGTCTCCTCAGATGAATTTGCTGTAAGCTTTTTCAGTTCTCGTTAGGATTAAAGCTTTGTTTTGTAATTGTATTGATAAAATGCACTTTCTTATAAGTAGCTGATTTAGAATGGCGTACTTCATTGATTACCAAATTAAAGTGATACAAAATCAATAGTAACACATAGTAAAAGGATTAAGGACAGGATAACTGAAAAATCTCACTATAGTTGTTAATGGAAAGTCAAAATCTGCTAGCTGTCTTTTTCTTCAGCAAGTACTCTTCTGTATCTGCCAGTGATCAGGAAGAAATTTGGAAATTTACTTTGTTGGTGAAGTTTTCAGAGCATGCAAAGATTGGTGGAGTTGCAACTATCAAATCAGTTACTACAAAGGGATCTAAGATTCACCAATTTTTCTGGCAAATGAACCATGTAGTTTAATTTAGCCAAATACAGTGTCTGCTAAAAATCTGGCAAAGGAGATGTAGATTCCGCTTTTGGAAGAAGAGCCTGTGCTCTGAAACACATGGGCTCTAAAAATGAATTGCATTGTGATGAATTACAATCTAGAAATGGCTTTTGGATTTGGATTGTACCTATGATAACAATTACAATACTTGAATTATAAATACAGTTGAGACTAACCTTATGGTGCTACTAGGAAATTTGTGACATCGAAATAGTTGCCAACAAAGCCAAAGATGTTTGAGAAGAGCTGTGATGGATTCAGAGTGTGAAAAGCCTGTCAGATTTAATTTAAAATTCATAATCTTTGGTTAAACCAACTTGGACAGAGTGAATAGTGACTTGCTCACAGTCCATAAGGGGACTTCTGTTTAAGGAAGCCTCTTTAACCACCTGAAGGTGCATGACAAGATCCAGTTGCTGGAAACTGATCGCAGGTGATTTCAGTCATAAAGCATGCCTTAACACTTACAAAAAGGGAACTTCAAGTTAACAATTAAAGCTAAGAAAAGGGTATAGTTCCATGTCTTGGAGTGTGTTAATCAGAATACAATGTTTTTAAACTAATCCATCACCTGGAAGTTGAGGCCTAAGTCACACAGAAGAGCCTAATGGCCTCCTTTTATTACAAAAATGCTATGCTCAGCTCCAAGTCTCTTCAGGAGTCATAACCTTCGCTCCTCCCTGTTACCTTCTCCCTTCCCCTCCACCCTCCATTTAAGTTGTTTATAAGCAAGTACCATGCGTAGGGTTAGTGCTGATCTGGCCAAATGACATTCTGATTACACACGGGCAATTTCATTGCAAGTTTGTCTTCAGCATGCATCAACTGTTGTGAACAGAAACCACAACAGAGATAAGAGCTGTAGAGGACGGAATCAGTATGTGCTTAAATCTTCTGTATTTTTGAGATGTACAAAACCTGCCTCTTTGTTGGTATAAAAGATACACGTGGGTGAGAGTGTATGTGCGTGCACGTTTGCATTTGGAGTGTCTCCTCCTTAATACCTGACATTAAATATTTATTTATTACACCACTATTACCTGGTACCACACTTGAAATTCTTTCAAAATGACATTTTCACTTCCAATGTAAAATCTCTGCATTTTTTAGCTTCTCAAATTCCAGGCTCTGCCACCTGTATGTCCATGTCATTTCTTTCTGTAAATTGTGTAAAACCATTGCTTGCAATACAGACCAAGAGCCTTTGGGTTTGAATTATTTGGCTTTTATTAACATATGATGGTCTGTTAATGTTGATATGGTGTGGTTCTTAAAGTGCAAATTATGCCAGGCCTATAGGGGAATAGTGATTTTTTTTTTTTTTTCTTTTTTTTTCTCCTTCTAATGAATTTTGGATTTTTTTTCAATTGAGTGGGCTTACAGTCATCATTTTTTAACACTCAATGGCATGTTTCACTTGCTCAGTGGTTGTACCCTGTTAAATCTTTGTGTGTTGCCCTGGTCATTTTAATGCCACCAGCTCAGCTGTTTCTTTGAAGTGCTGCTGATTAGTCTGAAAAGAAATTTGGAAGGGAGTGTAGAAAGGGTAGAGAAGAAAACTAAAACTACTTAAGCAAATGAGCAGCTTTCAAGTTAGTGATGGATTAAGGCTAGTTCCCACAGGTGTTGTAATGGGTAAAGCTCATAGGTGTACAATGTCTTACGTATGTTGATGGATTAGTAAAATTTATAGCTAACTTTCAATATGCACATTAAACTGCTCCTGTTTGCTTATGTTTCCCCTTTCATACGTAAATGTCTGTTCTCATGTGAGGCAGCTAGCATAATGGTGGCCTCTTGCATAGTTAAAAGCTAAATGTTCCTGGGTAAACTTGCCTTGCCCTCCTTGAAAAATAGGGATCCCTTGCAGAGAGATGGTTAAGCCAGGTACAAGGACAGGCATTTTGTAAAGTCAGCACAAACAGAACAGACTGATACTGAGTCTATTTTTTACCAACCGCCTGCTCTTTTGGAAACAGATAAGCATCATGTTGTTATTTTATGTTAGCCAAATTTCATTAGGAAAGAAAGGTTTGTGTCATTTCTGTCTGACTTTTCCTTTCTGTTCTCCCTCATAAACAGTTGGCCAATTTCAACCCAATTGAACAAATTATGATATTTCAATGATACTAAGCTCCTGTAGTTTTCCTGAAACTGGTGAATAAGTTAGAGATACTATCCTGACTTCATGTGCAGTAGTAGTATGGGCACTCTTAATGCTCCAGGTATGAGATCTTTCATGTTACGATTTTTTCATGGAAGTATCTATTGTATTTTCATGCTCAACAAGTAGTCGAAAAGCAAATCAAATGCTAGGACTTACCAGGAGAAGAACAGATTGCAAAGCAATATAAGAAAAAATAGCATTGTGCCACGATCCATTACTGCTATTTTCTCCTGGGTACTGTACTGTGCAGCTCTTCTCCCCCTACATGAAAAGGATGTAGAAAAGCAGCATTAGGAATCATTGTACAGAAGCAATTCACACTTATTATGAACAATTGTGTAGGCTAGATACTATGGTCCTAGAAAAGCTAGGGTTGGAGGGGATATGGTAGAAGTCAGTGAAGTGTCATGGAGGGGTGAATAGAGTCTTACAGTTCATGGTCTCTTTTTGTGCAAGTAGGGGAAATTGATAGTAGTGCTACAGAAGTAGATGCAAAACAAAATAAAAAAGAATGTTCTTCAGTGTATATTTAAGCTGTGGGACTCCTTGCTTCAGGCTGGCTCCTAAAAGTTTACAGGGGTTGAATGGGATGTTGATGCAGACTGATGGGAGAGAAAAATGCATTGAGGGTTAATTATTGTTTATCAACATCCTCTGCCCCAAAACGTCTTTGAGTTGTAATTTGGGGGGGCAGTGTCTTACATACCTTCTGTGTTCCTGCACTCTTGTCTAAGCATCAGCCAGCTGCTTCCCGGCTAACCATAGGATATTCGCTGGGATCCACGGGCCCTAAGCCTGTAGGGCTGTTCTTACTTGAAACCACATTTCTGAGTGGAGGAGAGATGTCCATTTGTGGCCATGCTAAAGGAGAAGCAGAGGAAGCATAGTCATCTGTATTGCTTATCTGGTCAGTTGACCAACAAGTACATACCTCTGGCCAGTCAGCGCACCCGCAGCTCCAAACTAGCCCCAGCACCTTCTCCCCGTTGTTTAGCCAGCAGATATAGAAGGGGACACAGTGAGAAGGCTGGGGTGAAGTGTAAAGGAGAAAGAGTTGTGGGCTTGGATGTAGGCGAAAGCAGTGAGCTACGTGTGCAGGATGCAGAAAGGTATGGAATGAATAGAAGGTGGGATATGTGTTTGTAGGTAAGGAACAAAGGGTAGGATTTGTACGTGATGAACAATTGTTTGTCAGTCCAGGGTAACTTTAGATTTTTAGAATGAGACTTAGGAAGCTGATACAAAAAGAGTACCATGAAAATTGGAAATACTACAAAACACTTATCGGAGCAGTACTGTCTTGTGGACATCTTATAACTTGACCAGAAGGATTTGTATTTGGGTTTCTGCCTTCTCTCTTTCAGCTGCGTATTCTTGATTGCAATTTACAGAATGACAGGCATTTTCTAAATGGTGTAGTGTTTCTTAAACTTCAGTACCTTGCAGCAGAAGAGAGAAGCCATTTCCTTCGCAGGCATCGTCTCCTGTAAATAACAGATATTCACTTTGCATGCTGAGAAGTTGCTGAACTAGGAGCGTATCCAGAGTTTTATTTTCCTGTGTTAATCAAGGAAAAATGGATGTGCTTTTTAGTAGATGTTTCCTTTATAAGATGCCGTAATTGGTGTTTTCACTCGCTGAGTGTTTAAACTCTGTAGCCAATATGAAGCAGATACAACCTCTTTCTCATGGCCAGCTGTGCAAGTTGCTATGGGAACTCGGTGGGGACTATCTGCGGATTACTGCTCTGGGGACCACACCTGGCTTATTTGCATTCAATTTAAGTTGGGGAAAATTCAAAAGAAGAAAAGAGGAGCGTAGACTAGCCGATAGGCAGGCAAAAAAGGGCTTGTCATTTTTGAGACCGTCACATTGGATGGGAAAGCTGCTCGTATTCGTGGTTCTTGCAGACTCATGCAGGGTTGTGAATTTTGTAGCCTTTTTTGTGCATTTTGCCAGTGTTGTGAGGCTTGTTGGAATCATAATGTCACAGAGGATTGTTTGGGTATTATTGCCTCTAACTTAGTTAAAACCCAGAGAATTTGTTAACTTTCTCTGCATTTTTAATGAGTAATCTCTCTGTGATGGCGAGGGATTATGAAGGCAGTATGGAATACAGGTCATTCGTTTAAAATGGTATGTTAGTTCAACTCAGTGCAATATTAAAATGTCAGTGCGGTATTGAGTGTTGCTGGAGAGCTTATCTTGATTTTTTTTTTTTTTCTTTTTTTCCTCTATAATACTGAATTGTTCTTCTTTCAGTGGTGACTGTGGCTTCCTAAGAAGGCTGTAGAACAATTTTCATTCAAGTCAGCAGCGGTGGTCAGCTGGCTGCTCTCGGGCTGTTTGTGGCTGGATTTTGGGGGATGATGGTGTCTGGGCACTTAAGGGCTTTACTTCTTTCTTGCTTGTTCTTTCTCACTACATCAGCTTGCCTTTTGACCAAGACTGGACAAAAGTGATTAAAACAGCACCGTATGCCAACTTGCTCTTTACCCTATTTCTTCCACTGGGCTAACAAACTGCCTTGGTACTTTTCTGCAGGAGTGTCTTACAGGAACATGTAAACTGGTTTTGGAACAGTAGGCATAGACGCTTTGAGAAATCTGAGATCATCACTTCAGTATTTTTTTTATTTTTTAATATATATAAAAATACACATACTGTATATACACTATATAATATCGTATATATGTTTTTATATAAAACACATGAATGATGTATACATTTATATAAAGTATATATGTTTATATATAAAACATTGTCTACCTGTAAACATGTTCAGTTTTGATCTATCATAATGTCACCAGAGCCTTGGTCTCCCTTACAGATTCAAGTTTTCAGCCTGTTGCGATGCTGTAGACCAACATATGGATTTTATATATAGATGCGTCAGACATTTATAAGGTGTACGTTTTGTTTATTTGCTATAGTTTGGTCTACTATGACATTATAGGGTTATTAGTAGTTATTTTTAAATTCTCTGTGAACAAATTCCTTGAATTTGGAGTTTAGTACTGTAAGCCAGGTCTGTGCTAAACTACTTACTGGTATGATTGTACCTGTTATTCTGCTGCTGCTTCTGTTAGTTTCTTGTCACCACTCCCCATTGTCTTTACTTTCAAAACCTTGTAGTTCTAACGTCTTCTTCAACACATCTGATGGAAGTAAGTGATGATATAGTTAAGTCTTGCCGTGCAGGAATCGCATTGCCATTTTGAAGCATGGAAGTGGTGTGTGTGAGGAGACCAGAAATCAAAGCGAGTCTTCTCAAGAGTGGAATTGGAGGGGTATGGGCATATGTAAGTATACCACAAGTTGTCACCGTTAGGGCTGAGAGTCAATGTCCCAAAGAGGAAATAAATAGCTGTTGTGAGATTTTAATTTCTTCTATTTGTCACGTAAGTTCTGTGATAAAGTTCTTAAGATGAATATGTAACATATGAGTGGATTTAAGCTGTAGACAGTAAAAGTTATAAGGTAATACTGCTGCTGAAACAGTCTTGCCCAGCTGTTTGTTCCTGCCTCCTTGCTGTCTTTGTGCTTCAACAGGGTAAACATTCTCCCCTTGGATTAAGAAACAGATTTGGGTTAGTATTTTCTCCTTGCAGGTGGAGTAGTTTTAACACAGGTCAATTTTCTTGTGTAGTTCTGCATGTGGCAGCACAAGAGGGGAGGCAGGGCAGCAGAGGGGATGAGGGGGGGCTGCAGCTACAGGCATGCCTGCTGGCTTTTTTGCTGACTCAGCGTTCATGGACCGTGGCTGTACTACTGGCATTTATTTAGGGTCCTAAGTTAAGTGTCCTGTTTTTAATTTTTGGTTTCTCTGTGAAACGGTGAGATACACGTGTATGAAACTTGAGTTTTATTGAGGGATTGGCAACTAAGAATTAACGTGTTTTGCGTATCACTTTTTAAAATTCTTTTGTTAGGCCTTTTGACCTAATTTTTTCAGTTGACTTCTTTTACCCTGTAATTTGTGGCTCGATCATTAATTTCTTTTAAGAGGATTCTGTATCTGTCAACCTACCACTTCCAGTCAAAATAAGTTACAGAAAGTGGGGCAGTGTGGAAAAGTTTACCTCTGTTCCGGTTTGATGAAGGAATAAACAAGACATTCCTGTCTTCAGTGGTGTGTGTCCATGGGCCTGCAAATAAAATGTGCATGTCTTCCCAGCAAATCCTCTGCAAACACAGCCACAGGTGGTGGTCATACTGCATCCGCTTCAGCATTGCTGCTAGTAAACCTGTTCTTGTGGTTATTTCCTGGAAAAACTATAATCAATGCTTTTTCTGCTTTAGCACAGCGTAGCTGCTAAAACGGGCAAAACTGTGCTTGTGAACATTTCCTGGAAAAGCTCATGTAGGTAATATTTTATATGTGTAGTTGCGCTGTGGTTTTCACTTTCTACTCTTCCCAAATTATCATAAATTAAAGACCCAGGAGCCCAGGAACGTTGTATTTTTATTTTTTTTCTGACTGACAGCAAATGCAGTCTTATGTTAGCTTTGACCATCCAAAATGATAGATACTTGGATAGGTGTGCTGATGGATGGACTCAGTGTCTGCAGTGTGAATAACTCTGTTTCTTTCTTCAGATCTTGCATCTGGCAATTTTTTGTTCAATTTGTAACATACAGAGCAGCTTGTGTGGAATTTGGCCTTTTCCTCTTAGAGATCAAATAATTTAAGCTTCAGAAAGAAGCATTCCCATGACATGTCCTGTGGTTCCTACAGGTGTTAATAGTGTCTGGATCAGTGTGCTGAGGGCATTAAAGCAATATCCTCCTTCAGATTTGAGATAGTTATTAAGGAAGAGAGCGCAAAAGCAGTTTCTGCAAAGGATGGTGATAACAGCAGTGCAACTTCGATTGACACCATGAACTGTAGAGGTTTTGCATGTGCTTTTTTCGACTAATTTGTTTGTCAAACACTCTAATGCTAACTAGAGCTAAATACTGTCTCTGCTGTTGATCTTGATGTATTCAGTTGGCTCCAGCAGAAATCATAATACACTTAAACCTGTGACTTTGATTTATGTATTTTGAGAGTGACCCGTAGTGTATTTAATGACAAGTGGCATGGAGACTCAGGGATTTGAATTGAACTGAATTGTATGGTTAAGTCATATACTGAATTAGTCTGCTCTTTGTAGAGCCCCTATTCATCAGGCTAGACTAGTAATTACTACTTGGGCAAAGTGGAGAACAGAGAAACAGCGTGTTTGCTTAAGGCAGCATGTTTTGATTTACCAGGTGAGTTTAAAAATAATGTTTTTAAGCTCTGAAGGCCTGTCCCTGTTATGTGGGTGGACATGGGGAGGCAAATGTTATGCTTTTGGAATGCACATACGGTGATGTTTCCAAAATGTAATAGGTCATACAACTGCTAAAACAAATACTGCCATTCAGTATTTGAGCTTGACATAAGTAGCCTTCATATGTTGTCAGATCAATTATATTGTGATTTACTTGTTAGAGAATATTTGTTTTACTCAAATACTTTGTCTTTGTAGTGTGTATTGCAAGAAAAACTTGAAATTAACAGTATTTATGCCATCTTCATAGCTTGGGGTTTTGGTAGCGTGAACTGTGTTTACCTTTTCCGTTCAAATGTGAGCACAATTTCAGTAGCCACTGCATGTATGGAAGGCATGTTCCTATAAATGTCATCCCAGCACATGACTTGTTAAGAGATGACCACTTTAGGTCCAGGGGAAATATTAGCACGGGCTGGCGTTCCCTGCCAGGAGAAGTTTGGGATCACCCCACTCCTCATGATGGCTGGCGCCTGGCGGTACTCCAGGTTCTGTAACCGCCCCAAGCTGCAGCATCCCATAAAGGCTTGCAAGCTTTCAAGGTGGTGGGAGCTTTTAGGTTGGGGTTTCTTTGTTTCGGTACTGCTGTTGCATAGACCTGTGCCCTTAGATTGCTTTTTTTTCTTACTCTGATAAATCTTGAAGTTTTACTGATCACACTCTTCAGCCTTCCCTTGTGTTTTGTTCATGTAGCTTCACGTTTCAGTCTTTCTCTACTTTGTGTCCTGCAGCACTTTATTGAAAAGCAAGGTGGGGCATGCAAATCTTGTAAAAGTAATAAAATTTGGTTTATTTTTTTATATTTTATTTATTACAAAATTTTTTTACTAATAAAACAATACATGTCTACTCCAGGTGTTCAATACTTGTTAGTGTGAAATATTTCAGATTTGAAAAAACAGTAATTTTAAAGGAAGATGAGACCCACGTGTATGTGGATAAAAACTCAAACAGGTGTCTCCCTTAAAATATTTATTTTAAAAATTTTGTGTGTGTGTGTTTAAAAAATCCTGCTTAACTTTGGATACTACTTTTCACGTGCAAGTTTACTAGAGCAATGAACGTGTAATGGTATAGAATCCCATACCTCAAGTGCGGTGGAATCAAAGCATGATTTGCTCATTTTCTATGCTAACTTCTAGTTAAACTGAAAGGACGTGAGTGCCTTCCTGCAAATACTAAAAAGTGCTACTGTGCAACAGCTCTATGGCAGGTGCAACATGCTAGTTAAATAACACAAATTTGTTTTCAAATGTGTGAAAATTTGGGTTGGTTGTTTTGAATTGAGTTCCTGGAGTCGGTGCTTATGATGTAGTATTTGGTGTATGTAAATAAATGAATAAATAAAGGTTTTGATCCATTATGAGATGGTGATGAAAACCTTGAAAACAATATGAGTGAAACATGAGTGCTTATATCAGGAGATGTAAAGACCTAACGTTTGCTACTCTTCAAAATATTCCATGGTTTCTGAGTAAATGTTATGATGTTTCATGGATCAAAGCTGTGGTTTTGAACAACAAGGGTTGACTGCACTGAATTTGTATCCCTTGCTTTTGAAAACACTCAACAGAACAAAAGAAAAACTTTTATGTAAATATAATATGGATCCTTTCTTATGTGCTGTGGCTTGTAGACAGTTTAGGGGAGGGCAAAACTGTTCACATGATGCACCAGAATGATAGAATTAGCCATGAGTTTCAAATAAGGCTCAGTTTGCTTGTGAAAGCTATAAGGCTGTAATTTTCAAATGAGTGTATTTATTTTCTTTTCTCCCTGCCTGCTGCCACTTCTCCCACCTCCCTTCGCGCGCCCCCCCCCCATGGTGGTGTACTGTACCGTGAGTTTGTCATGACCACAGTTTTCTTACTGTTAAAAAAAATTACTTAAACCATGATAGTTGCTACCTTCTGTGGACAAACATAAGTGAGAGTTAAAAAAGCCAAACCCCTTTATATTAATGTGTCAGGTGCTTAGGAGTATCTCCTGTCCTGCACTGATAAGATGAATTAACATTCCTGCTTAGCTGTCTGCATACTTAATTTTCTTCAAAAAAGGTACACAAAAGAATTCTGAAAGACATTTTGTGTGGTGGAAAGTTTGAAAGGGTAGATATGATTTTGAGTTTGTGAGAGAAAAGTAAAATTAGATGTAGACTAAAATTCCAATTCAGAGCAATTGCATAATGACCGGTAATTCTAAAACAGGCTAATTTTATTTGACTTTTCCAGACAACTGCTCTTTGGCTTTCAGAACAAACTTAGCAATTTTCAGATAAAATCAATTTTGTTAGCCAAAGTCAAAGGTGGTGGCTAAAATTAGAGCTTAGTTTGCAGCCCTAACTATGAACAGGTGTCTGTCTGTTTGTAATTACTCTTAGAAGATTGTGCCAACTTGAATAGCAGTTTATTTTGTTGAAGTACATGATTTTTATAGGTTTTTTTGTAGCACATTGGAGTTCTGTTTGATGAAATTTTCATTAGGTTTCATTTAGCTTGTGGAATAGAGACTTGGAAATGTCTTGAGTTAAAATGTAGTAGCTCTGCGTAATGTCAGTTTAGGGCTAGCTTGTAACTATGATCTTGGCTCTGGCGTGGCATATAGAAAGCAGCCTTACTCCGAATATTGCCAGTGTTCATTGATGTTGTGCTTAGTCATGCACTGTTTTCAAAGCTTTGGTGACCAGTCTTCTTCAGTGGCTCTTCAAGATAAAATATACCAGACACTGATACACTAATGAAGGCGGTATGCTACTATGTTACAATTAATACCATATTTCCTTTCCTTGTATTATTCCAAGTACATTGTTCAAAAGGGTAATAATGAGGTTTTGGGTTATTGGGTAATCTTGCCAGGTTGTATCAGAAAGCATGCCTGCGAAGTTTGCAAAGGTCATGCTTGTCACAGAGCTGGCTAGTGGCAGAAATTTCCTAGCTGTCACTGAGGGCATGCAATAAATGACATTTTACTAATATATGGAAACATATCCATATAAAAATGAAGATTCTTTTCCCCCATAAAGGTGTTGAATAGAATAATGTTGATAATAACTTTGCACTTTATCCCTTTAATTCTGCCTCGTTTGTATTGGTTTAAAAAAAAAAAAGAAAAGAAAAAGAGAGACTGACGGAACATCTGAAGATAAAGGTTTAAACATCTATTCCCCCTAGTTTCTAACAACTCTCACTATCTATAACACTTATTTACAATAGGTGAGATTGGGGAATAACTTTGTGGAGCTTACAGTCAAGTCAGTTGGGCATAATAAATGGGGGGGG